>CANOBC010000100.1:0-71349 GCA_947563755.1 Lochmaea crataegi | reverse complement strand
AAAAATCTTCTGGCAACTACCGAATAGACCAGGGCTGAAGCCTTTTAAAATGATAAAAAGTGAAAAAAAATTATAGTAGGATGAAACCCATTGGAAAAGGAAGAGAATACAACAAAAATGAAAGGAAAAATAATTTACGGGCGAGTCGGGAAGTGGTAGGGGGTGGAATTTTAAGGGTAAAAAACGGTTTATCTCGATTTCCGGCTAAACTACAAGTCCTATGGAAAAAAGTTGAATAGGAAAGTTGTAGGTAATATACAGACCTACAACTTTTGTGGTTACACTTTTTTCACATAACCTCAAAATTCTTGTGAAAAATTCAAAAAACCAAGTTTTTCGTTTTTTATTTTTATCTTTTACAAAAAAAAATTCTTTTTTTACAAAATTTGTAGAAAAAAACCTTTTTATGTCCCAAACATACTGTAACTTGTTTGATTTGAAATATTTATTTTTTCACTTTATTTTGACTCAATATCAAAAAAGCACACTAATTTTCAATCGAAAATTCTCATGTCAAAATATAAGCTTTGACCATTTTTGACAATATTTCAAAAATTTTGACAATTCTTGATAATTATTGACCATTTCTCAAAACTTTTACAATCATTAACCATTTTTGACGAATTATTGACTATTTTTCAAAATTTTGACAGCTCTTGACAATTATTGACCATTTTTCAAAATTTTTGACAATTTTAGACAATTATTGACCATTTTTGACCATATTTCAAAATTTTTAACAATTTTTGATAATTATTGACCATTTTTGACAATTTTTCAAAATTGTTGACCATTTCTCAAAATTTTGAGAATCATTGACCATTTTTGACGAATTATTGACTATTTTTCAAAATTTTGACAATTATTGACCATTTTTCAAAAATTTTGACCATTTTAGACAATTATTGGCCATTTTTGACCATATTTCAAAATTTTTAACAATTTTTGATAATTATTGACCATTTTTGACAATATTTCAAAAATTTTGACAATTTTTGATAATTATTGCCAATTTTTCAAAAATTCTGACAATTTTCCAAAATTGTTGACCATTTTTCAAAATTTTGGCAATCATTAACCATTTTTGACAATTATTGACTATTTTTCAAAATTTAGACAATTATCGACCATTTTTCAAAAATTTTGACAATTTTAGACAATTATTGACCATTTTTGACCATATTTCAAAATTTTCAACAATTTTTGATAATTATTGACCATTTTTGACAATTTTTCAAAATTATTAACCATTTCTCAAAATTTTGACAATCATTAACCATTTTTGACGACTTATTGACTATTTTTCAAAATTTTGACATCTTTTGACAATTATTGACCAGTTTTCAAAATTTTTGACAATTTTAGACAACAATCCCCTATTGTCAAATCAGCTTCCGATGACACACTTTCATTGTTAATAATATTCAGATACCGTAACGCCCACAAAAATGTTAATAAATAGTTATAAATAAATAAAAAAATAAATATAGTAGGATGAAATCCATTGGAAAAGGAAGAGAATACAACTAAAATGGAAGGAAAAATAATTTACGGGCGAGTCGGGAAGTGGTAGGGGGTGGGTTTTTAAGGGTAAAAAACGGTTTATCTCGATTTCCGGTTAAACTACAAGTCCTATGGAAAAAAAAGTTAGATGGCAAAGTTGTAGATAATATAAAGATCTACAACTTTTGTATTCACACTTTTTTCTTATAACCTCATAATTCATGTGAAAAATTCAAAAAACCAAGTTTTTCGTTTTTTATTTTTATCTTTAACAAAAAAATTTCTTTTTTTACAAAATTTGTTGAAAAGTTCCCTTTTTATGTCCCAAACATACAGTGATTTGTTTGATTTGAAATATTTATTTTTTCACTTTATTTTGACTCACACTACACTAATTTTCAATCGAAAATTCTCATGTCAAAATATAAGCTTTTTCAAAAAAATCGGTGGGCTTTTGGATCGCCGAAATCTCTACTTTCTGATGGTCAAAAAAAATACACTACTATGGTAATTCTCAGAAAATGCAAAGAAATGAAAAATACTCGAATTCGAAATTTTTTTTTAATCTTTATGTACAATTTTGAGCTATTTACCATAGTAATGTATATATTTTTTAACCATCAGAAGGTACAGATTTAAACGAACAAAAAGCCCACCGACTTTTTTAAACAAGCTGATATTTTGACGTGAGAATTTTCGATTGAAAATTTGGGTGCTTTTTCGATATTGAGTCAAAATAAGGTGAAAAAATAAATATTTCAAATCAAACAAATTAGAGTGTGTTTGGGACATAAAAAAGGAAGATTTCACCAAATTTCATAGAAAAAAAAATTTTTTTAAAGAGGTAAATATAAAAAACCAAAAACTTAGTTTTTTGAATTTTTCACATGAATTTTGAGGTTATGTAAAAAAAGTGTAAATACAAAAGTTGTAGATCTTTTTATTACCTACCTTTTTGGTTAACTTTTTTCCATAGTCGGAAATCGACCCTTAAAAACTCTCCCTCTACCTCAGATCGCCAGTAAATTATTTTTCCTTTCATTTTCTTTGTATTCTCTTTCTTTTCCAATAGGTTTCATCCTACTATAATTTTTTTTTTTTTTTCAAAAATTATCGTATCTGGTATAGAACTACCCCTGTAGAGGTTTAAGATCAAAGAATTTATTCTGAACACCCGTAAAAATACAAAACAATCGGAAAACGATATTTAGGGATTAATTGTCCATTATTATTATCAGTAAGTGATTTGTAACAATAAGGAACTTTCCAATTTTTTTTATTCAATAATATTAAGATTCGTCTAAAAAACCTACTCCCCAAATATATTTTTTCAAAAATTAAAAGTATCTCCGCTATTTAAAATCATTCCAAATGACCTCCAGAAAGCGCCACTCTGGCTGACGTCACTCAGTATGATTTTTCCCAGCTGTAGGTTACGGGATATAATCCTATTAATGTTCTGCTGAGTTCTTGTTTTCTGACCGTTAGTTTTTGGTTAGATCTGTTCCGAATTTACCATAAAATTATACCAAAAAAATACAGGGTGTTTTTTTTTGATGGCAAAACCGATCAGAAAAAAAATCTGAAAATTTGTAATAAAGGTTTTCCGACATTGATCTATCGAATGAAAATACGCTAGACTTTCGGTGACTTCCGTTTAGACCGGAAGTTGCAAAGAACTTCGTTATTTCAAATGACACCTTTTTGAATTGTAATTACAAACAAATTTTTATAACAAGGAACTTCACCAAAATCTTATGGTTCTCGAGATAATAATTGTTTTATTGAAAAATTTATTCTTTTTGTTTAATTATTTTGGGAAATTAAACTACAAATGGTCAATAATTTTAAAAAAATTATCAATAATTGTTGAAAAATTTGGAAAAATGGTCAGTAATTGTTGAAAAACTGTCAAAATTGGTCAATATTTGTAAAAAATGGTCAATAATTTTTAAAAAGTGATCAATAATTGTTAAAAAATTTGGAAAAATGGTCAATAATTGTTGCAAAATTGGTCAATAATTATTAAAAAAATGGTCAATAATTTTTAAAAAATGATCAGTAATTGTTGAAAAACTGTCAAAATTGGTCAATAATGGTCAGAAACTGTTAAAAATAGACAATTTTAGTCAAAAACTGTCAATAATTGTTAAAAAATGGTCAATTATTGTCAAAAACTGCTGAAAATTGTCAATAATTGTCAAAAATTTTGAAAAGTGGTCGATAATTATCGAAAATTTTTTAAAAAATTTGTAAAATGGTCAATAATTGTCAAAAACTGTTGAAAAGTGTCAATAATTGTTAAAATTTTGAAAAATGGTCAGTAATTGTTGCAAAACTGTCAAAATTGGCCAATAATTGTTGAAAAACTGTCAAAATTGGTCAATATTTGTAAAAAATGGTCAATAATTTTAAAAAAATGGTCATTAATTTTTAAAAAATGGTCAATAATTTTAAAAAAATGGTCATTAATTTTTAAAAAATGGTCAATAATTGCTGAAAAACTGTCAAAAATTGTCAAAAAGTTTGGAAAAATGGTCAATAATTGTTGAAAAACTGTCAAAATTGGTCGATAATTGTTGAAAAACGGTCAATAATTTTGAAAAAAATTTCAATAATTGTTGAAAAATTTGGAAAAATGGTCAATAATTGTTGAAAAACTGTCAAAATTGGTCAATAATTGTAAAAAATGGTCAATAATTTTTAAAAAATGATCAGTTATTGTTGCAAAACTGTCAAAATTGGTCAATAATTTTTAAAAAATGATCAGTAATTGTTGAAAAACTGTCAAAATTGGTCAATAATGGTCAAAAACTTAAAAATAGACAATTTTTGTTAAATACTGTCAATAATTGTTAAAAAATGGTCAATTATTGTCAAAAACTGCTGAAAATTGTCAATAATTGTCAAAAATTTTGAAAAGTGGTCGATAATTATCGAAAATTTTTAAAAAAATTTGTAAAATGGTCAATAATTGTCAAAAACTGTTGAAAAGTGTCAATAATTGTTAAAATTTTGAAAATGGTCAGTAATTGTTGCAAAACTGTCAAAATTGGCCAATAATTGTAAAAAACGGTCAATAATTTCAAAAAAATGGTCAAAAATTGTCACAAAGTTTGTAAAAATGGTCAATAATTGTTGAAAAACTGTCAAAATTGGTCAATAATTGTTAAAAAATGATCAGTAATTGTTGCAAAACTGTCAAAATTGGTCAATAATTAAAAAAAAATGATCAGTAATTGTTGAAAAATTTGGAATATTGGTCAGTAATTGCTGCAACTGTCAAAATTGGTCAATAATTGTTGAAAAATGGTCAATAATTTTGAAAAAATGGTCAATAATTGTTGAAAAATTTGGAAAAATGGTCAGTAATTGTTGAAAAACTGTCAAAATTGGTAAATGATTGTAAAAAATGGTCAATAATTTTTAAAAAATGTTCAATAATTGTTGAAAAATTTGGAAAAATGGTCAATAATTGTTGCAAAATTGTCAAAATTGGTCAATAATTATTTAAAAAATGGTCAATAATTTTTAAAAAATGATCAGTTATTGTTGCAAAACTGTCAAAATTGGTCAATAATTTTTAAAAAATGATCAGTAATTGTTGAAAAACTGTCAAAATTGGTCAATAATGGTCAAAAACTGTTAAAAATAGACAATTTTTGTCAAAAACTGTCAATAATTGTTAAAAAATGGTCAATTATTGTCAAAAACTGCTGAAAATTGTCAATAATTGTCAAAAATTTTGATAATTTCGATAATTATCGAAAAAATTTTAAAAAATTTGAAAAATGGTCAATGATTGTCAAAAACTGTTGAAAATTGTGAATAATTGTTAAAATTTTGAAAAATGGCCAAAAATGGTCAAAAAATTAGGAAAAATGGTCAATAATTGTTGAAAAACTGTCAAAATTGGTCAATAATTTTTAAAAAATGATCAGTTATTGTTGCAAAACTGTCAAAATTGGTCAATAATTTTTAAAAAATGATCAGTAATTGTTGAAAAACTGTCCAAATAGGTCAATAATGGTCAAAAACTGTTAAAAATAGACAATTTTTGTCAAAAACTGTCAATAATTGTTAAAAATTTTCAATTATTGTCAAAAACTGCTGAAAATTGTCAATAATTGTCAGAATTCTTGAAAACAGGTCGATAATTATCGAAAATTTTTAAAAATATTTGAAAAATGGTCAATGATTGTCAAAAACTGTTGAAAAGTGTCAATAATTGTTAAAATTTTGAAAAATGGTCAGTAATTATTGCAAAACTGTCAAAATTGGTCAATAATTTTTAAAAAAATGGTCAATAATTGTTGAAAAACTGTCAAAATTGGTCAATAATTGTAAAAAATGGTCAATAATTTCAAAAAAATGGTCAAAAATTGTCAAAAAGTTTGGAAAAATGGTCAATAATTGTTGAAAAACTGTCAAAATTGGTCGATAATTGTTGAAAAATGGTCAATAATTTTGAAAAAATGGTCAATAATTTTTTAAAAATGATCAATAATTGTTAAAAAATTTGGAAAAATGGTCAATAATTGTTGCAAAACTGTCAAAATTGGTCAATAATTATTAAAAAAATGGTCAATAATTTTTAAAAAATGATCAGTTATTGTTGCAAAACTGTCAAAATTGGTCAATAATTTTTAAAAAATGATCAGTAATTGTTGAAAAACTGTCAAAATTGGTCAATAATGGTCAAAAACTGTTAAAAATAGACAATTTTTGTCAAAAACTGTCAATAATTGTTAAAAAATGGTCAATTATTGTCAAAAACTGCTGAAAATTGTCAATAATTGTCAAAAATTTTGAAAAGTTATCGATAATTATCGAAAATTTTTAAAAAAATTTGAAAAATGGTCAATAATTGTCAAAAACTGTTGAAAAGTGTCAATAATTGTTAAAATTTTGAAAAATGGTCAGTAATTGTTGCAAAACTGTCAAAATTGGTCAATAATTTTTAAAAAAATGGTCAATAATTGTTGAAAAACTGTCAAAATTTGTCAATAATTGTTAAAAATGGTCAATAATTTCAAAAAAATGGTCAAAAATTGTTGAAAAACTGTCAAAATTGGTCAATAATTGTTAAAAAATGATCAGTAATTGTTACAAAACTGTCAAAATTGGTCAATAATTAAAAAAAATGATCAGAAATTGTTGAAAACTGTCAAAATTGGTCAATAACTGTCAATTAATTGTTAAAAATGGACGATTTTTGTCAAAAACTGTTAATAATTGTTAAAAAATGAATTTACTGTTTGGACCCTTACTTTGTGGAATCTAATCATATTACTTTTTCAAATAAAACTAAGTGTTTCTAATTAATTCCACTATTTAATGAAAAAATTATTAAAACTCTAAGATATTGATAATTAATGGTAAAAAATGGTCAATAATTTTTAGAAATGGTCCATAATCGTCAAAAGGAGTCAAAATTGTGAAAAATAGTCAACCAATAATACGAGAGCCGTTTTCGAAAATCCTTTCCTTAAACACACGTAATTTATACAAAATCGATTAATATTACTCGAAAAATCGATTATAACAAAATAATAATTGATTTATATAAAAATCGTTTAATTTTTCAAACATCCCTACTTATAGAGTTCCCTATAAGCTTTTTTGACAAAAAAAGCAACAGTGTCTGTCGAGTCTACTGGGATCCGAGCGGTGCCGCTCTCATCACTATTTGCGATGGGGGCAATTGAAAAAAAAGCCGCTCTACCAAAAACACAAAAAAAAATCGAAAGTCGATTTTCAAGGGTGAAATATCGATTCACCGAATCGATTCAATACAACACATCGATTTATTCGGTCCGAGGAATCGATTATTCGATTAATCGCCCGGTATACTAAAAATGTTGTACAGTGCCGGTTATGTGTTGATAGAATATACTTTCATCAGAATTTGCTATAGTTATATATTTTTACTAGACCAATGTGTTTAGGATATTTACCAACAATCCCTCGTATATCTATATCCAACGATATTATACAACACTGCTAAATACACCAAAACATTTCTAACCTTTTAACAAAATGTCATTATTTAGTCATTTTTAAAAAACTGAACATTTTCTTTGCCACCCGTATCCAAAAGGACGGAACTTTGTTGAAAAAAAAGGAAAACTATAAATTTTTAAGGCCGGAATCGCGAATTGTAAGCAGGTTTGCGTGCGTATATTTCGTTACGATTACACTGACTGACAGAAGGTGAGGCAGCTAGATAAGCGTACGTTTTTACTGATATGGTGGGAAGGTGACGTTTTCTAAAATTATACCAGGATCCATCAATAACTGTCTGTCGGGGCATATAGCCCGGGAAGTAGTTGTTTCTTCTTCGTTGAACAAACTCAGTTTGTAAAGCGTAGAATAATATATTTTTATTCTTTGATATCTATTTTAAATTAAATTTGTTGCTTAACTAGAGAGTTTTGGTATAAAAACTGTCGAATTTGGTGTATAATCTAGTTAAAAAGTTCAAAAACGTGTAAAAATCATAGAGATAATATGAATAGAGGCAACAAGCATGTCAGCATGTAAAAGAGAGATTTTGCTAAAGTTATAAACAAATTAAGATGAAAAAAAGTCATTTAGTAGAATAACTCAAAAACTATAACATATAATCGAAATATGGAGAAAGATTCTTAAAGAGGAGAAAATTTATTTAAAATAAAAGTCTTAGCAATCCTGTTCGTGATGGTTCTAAAGCGAGTAGAAGATTTTTCAAGTATTAAATGTCAAATAAATTATTACTCTAGATAGGTGAACTAACTACCTCATCAGTGTTCCCAACTCTCAAAATTTTTTCTCCCCAAAGCTTGATTCAAAAATCCCTAAAATCATAGGGTCAAGTGGGGTAAAAATGAGTCACGCAATATTTAGGTGAAAAATGAGACGCTCAAATAAAATTGTTAATTGTTCAATTCCAATCTTGTTTCTTGTTATAAATATATAGCGACACTTATAAAAACATCATCCCTACAATTTATTTCATTTTTGGGAAATAAATGACGTTAAAATTAAAATTACAAAATCGATGGCGTCGTTTGCGATTTAAATCTTTTAAAACCGGCTTTTGAATTTTTGTTGTGCAAGTTCGTATGTCGGTCGGAGAGGTTCGGTTAAAGTCGCTTCGCGCTCTAATGCTATTACCCTTGCAATAGGAATGGAGAACTGTCCCGACTATCGATAGTGCTATTTTTACTATCGATTATTATCGATAATTTTCGATAGTTTTACAATCGGTAACACCATTGTACGATTTTTGTTAAAAATTGTGAGACATTTTGAAAAATTGTCAAAAATGGTCAATAATTGTCAAAAACTGTCAAAAATAGTCAATAATTGTCAAAATTTTTGAAAAATGGTCAATAATTGTCTAAAACTGTTAATAATTATCAAAAACGGAAATGGTCAATAGTTTTGAAAAATGGTCAATAATTGTCAAAAACTGTCAAAAATAGTTAATAATTGTCAAAAATGGTCCATAATTGTAAAAATTTTGAAAAATGGTCAATAATTGTTAAAAACTGTCAAAAATGGTCAATAATTGTCTAAAACTGTTAATAATTATCAAAAACGGAAATGGTCAATAGTTTTGAAAAATGGTCAATAATTATAAAAAACTGTCAAAAATAGTTAATAATTGTCAAAAATGGTCCATAATTGTTAAAATTTTGAAAAATGGTCAATAATTGTCAAAAATTTTCAATAATTTTGAAAAATGGTTAATAATTGTAAATATTTTGAAAAATGGTTAATAATTTTAAAAAATGGTCAATAATTGTTTGCAAAAAACTGTCAAAAATGGTCAATTATTGTCAAAAATTGTGAAAATTTTGAAAAATGGTCAATAATTGTTAGAAATTGAAAAAAATATGGCGGATTTTTAGTACTTTTAATAGCAATTTTCTCTTCCAAAAGTGAATTTTTTTCTTTTAAAATGTTCTATAAGCAATGGGGGGTTTCCTAATAAGAAAAAAATGTGTTACAAAATTCCGAGGATCGCGAACATTACCGAATCCGTCTTAGATTCTGACAATACGAGTAGATTCCACAAAGTAAAGGTCCAAACAGTACATTCATTTTTTTAACAATTATCGACAGTTTTTGACAAAAATCGTCCATTTTTAACAATTAATTGACAATTATTGACCAATTTTGACAGTTTTTCAACAATTACTGATCATTTTTTAAAAATTATTGACCAATTTTGACAGCTTTGCAACAATTACTGATTATTTTTTAACAATTATTGACCAATTTTGACGGTTTTTCAAAAATTATTGACCATTTTTCCAAACTTTTTGACAATGTTCGACCATTTTTTTGAAATTATTAACCATTTTTTACAATTATTGACCAATTTTGACAGTTTTTCAACAATTATTGACTATTTTTTTAATTATTGACCAATTTTGACAGTTTTGCAACATTTACTGTCCATTTTTCAAAATTTTAACAATTATTGACACTTTTCAACAGTTTTTGACAATTATTGATAATTTTCAGCAGTTTTTGACAATAATAGGCCATTTTTTAACAATTATTCACAGCTTTTGACAAAAATTGTCTATTTTTAACAGTTTTTGACCATTATTGACCAATTTTGACAGTTTTTCAACAATTACTGATCATTTTTTAAAAATTATTGACCAATTTTGACAGTTCAGCAACAATTATTGACCATTTTTCCAAATTTTTTAACAATTATTGATCATTTTTTGAAAATTATTGACCATTTTTTAAAATTATTAACCATTTTTCAAAATTATTGACCATTTTTCAAAATTTTTGACAATTCTTGACCATTTTTCAAAATTTTAACAATTATGGACCATTTTTCAAAATTTTAACAATTATGGACCATTTTTGACAATTATTAACTATTTTTTACAGTTTTTTATAATTATTGACCATTTTTCAAAACTATTGACCATTACCATTTTTGATAATTATTAACAGTTTTAGACAATTATTGACCATTTTTGACAGTTTTTAACAATTATTGACCATTTTTCAAAATTTTTACAATTATGGACCATTTTTGACAATTATTAACTATTTTTGACAGTTTTTGACAATTATTGACCATTTTTCAAAACTATTGACCATTTCCGTTTTTGATAATTATTAACAGTTTTAGACAATTATTGACCATTTTTCCAAATTTTTCAATAATTATTGATCATTTTTTTTTAATTATGACCATTTTTCAACAATTATTGACCATTTTTCAACAATTATTGACCAATTTTGACAGTTTTTCAACAATTATTGACCATTTTTCAAAATTTTAACAATTATTGACAATTTTCAACAGTTTTTGACCATATTTCAAAATTTTTGACAATTTTCATATAATTTTATTTATATTAACGAATAAATCTCTTAGGTTTATTATCGGAATATATACGAAAAGCATGTCCATTTTTAAAAAAATCCAAAAAAAAATCAACGATCTTTTCGCAGAGATCGATTTATTTTTTATTAAAATCGATTTTTTCGACAAATCCATTAATTTTGAATGAAGAAAAATCGATTTTTATTTTATCGATGATTCTTTTCCATTAATCTCACACATTCCTAATCCGATACTTTGTGGTGATAATATGGTAATAAAAAAATAATTGTTATTATTATCGAATTCCCTGAACTTTTTTTTTATGTAACGATTCATCAGTTTACGATTCGAATCGATTTAAAAATCGATCTTTTTTAGAAAGAATCGCCATCCCTAACCTGCACATTCTACTGACTTACTCTTCAAAACAAATCAACAATATCAATTCTGTCAAATTCTAATGAGCCAGTGGCGTCGTACGAGGGGTTCGTAAACATTTATTGTACCATATTTTTGAAACACCCTGTATTTAGAGCTTGAGACTGTTGTCTGCAATTCTTTATTAAATTTCCTACATAAAAGGTACTTTTTGTTGCACGTGACGTTTGACATAGCACGTGACGTTTGACGTAGCACGTGACTTTTAACGTGGCACGTGACGGGTTTCATGAGCTTTTCAGGAGGGCATGCGCATTTCCGCTGGGCCAATACCGGCTTAGTATATCTACTGATTTGAATAACAAACTTTTATTTCCTTCAAAAAAGGTCCGATGAGTTGAATCGCTAAGATGGATATTTTTTGAGATATGGAGCGTTAAAATTTTCGCTTTATGAAATTTTTGATGATTTTCGATTGTTTATATATCAATCTTACCGATTCAACTTATTAAAAGGAAATTAAATTTCCTTCTAGTTTGTTAATTACATCTTTTCTATAAACCCAGTCATTTTTGAAATACTTTTTAGGGAATTTTTTTGACATTTCCAACAAAATTTTGAGTTAGGAGAAAATTTTAAGATCATTTCAAATTTTCTTCGATAAGTTTATTATTAAATTTATAATTTTTTCAGCAAAAAAATGCTAAATTATTAGTTTTCATTTTGTTGGTTTTGTATTGATAAAAGACATTTATAAACAAATTCACTACTTTTATATTTTGAAAAATATTTTTTACTATTTTTTTCTTCAAAACAATTTTTAATTACCGTTCTTTTATCCCCAATATTTAACTAATTAATAAAGGAATGAATTTTTCTTTAAAATTAGAATTTGCAATAAATTCTGTCGTAATAGGTGGTACTATATGGAAAGGTACTTACATAATTTTGAAGAAAAATAACGAGCACATACCTAAAAATAGAAAAAAAAACAGTATGTCAATAAAAACGACTTGAACAATGTAATAAATAATAATAAATAAAAATCGACTATCACTTTTTATTTAATTAAACAAATTGACACCATTCAATTTGACTCAATTTATATTGTTTCTAATAATAAATCACACATCAACATAGGGATATTTTAATTAATTTTGTTGATTTAGAAAGTACAAGCCACTCAAGTGGGAACATGAGGACTATGATTTTAGTAAGCCTAGTTTACTATCGTCCTTGCACTACCGATCGATCTGAACCATCGAAAAAGTCGCCCATGGGCGTGGATAGTTATAAAATAATTCGTTAAGTTTTGCATATAACAACATAGTTGGCGCCTGTCAACAAAATTAACTGTCATATTTGATTAATTTAACGCAACAGTTTCAGATCGCTTCGTTTAAAGCTGTACCTAAACTGAATTTTTTAAAATGAATTATTACAGTTTCCTGTAAAAGTGTCATATTTAGTAAAGCGTTTTAACAATAGATGTCGAAGAATAAAAATATATTATTCTAACGCTTTGACAAAGTTTCGAAAAATAATTTTTCCAAAAACAGTGACCGTTCAAAGAAGAAGAAACAACTACTTCCCGAGCTATATGCCCCGACAGACATTGAATTACACTTCTAAGTCAAACGGGGTTGGTAAATCTACAAGATTTAAACCAACCATTCTGGTTTGCAACTAGAAGGGATAACATAACTTGTAGACCGGTTTCGGCGTATTGCGCCTCATCAGTACAAGGTATATGTTATCGTCCGAGAGTTAATTCCGGACTGAAATGTGACTATAATCAACAACGATACATATTGTCCAGTTACGGAAATATTTTGGTTGCGAAAATAGCGACATCTCACCTCTAAGTCACAAACCAAAATTCGATAGTAGTTGCTTCTTCTTCGTTGAACGGTCACTGTTTTTGGAAAAATTATTTTTCAAAACTTTGTCAAAGCGTTAGAATAATATATTTTTATTCTTCGACATCTATTGAATTTTTAAAGTTGATGCATGCCAACATGGCTTCTAAAACAAAGGAAGAACTAAAGTGACCCAATAATAGTATTTTGCATTATTTATTTATACGGTTCACTGTGTCGTTAAAATAATTTACAGAAATTAGTCAGTGGCGCCGTGACTTGTTTTGTGTTTAGATGTAGAACAGTATTTTATTTCAACTAGGTTTGTTTTTATTATTACTTGTTGCTGTACGACCAGTAAGTTTTATTCACATAATTTATTAGTAATTATGGAGACCATTTCAAACAAGGATCTATCGCGGGAATCTAATAATTTATAAAAAATATATGCACGCCATTTGCCTTCAATGGGATTAAAAATATCTCCCTTCACGTTGACTTTGGAAATACTATATAAATATTTTCCACTGCGCTACCCTATTATTGTCATGTTACGCTACTGTGCATACTGTCATAAATCGAATGTCATTAGTTGATATTGGAAACGTTCTCGAGTCCAATGCAATTAGAATGATTATATTATACCATTAGTATTTTTCTATATAAGTATTTAAAAATAATTGAAAAGCTGACATTTCGTTTTAAATTAGTCGAAAGTAGTGGAATACATTAAAATTGAAAATTAATTAGCGGATATTAGTGATATACTATATACCTATTAAGGTTTCGAAAAATCGTTTTATTATCATTAATTTTCATTTTATAATGATAATGTGAATGAACAAGAACTACCGTTAATGAGGTGAGAAAAGCTTGATTTAACAGTTATTTATCATGATCACGAAGATAAATAGAGTTGATCGTTACTAAATAAAGTAACGCGTTACTTTTGCTTCTAAGTGACGCGTAACATGTTCGTTTATTATATTATTTTAGTTTTAATACTTATCTTTATTTATATCAATCTAGCTCAGTCGGAAATTATCAAAATATTTATTATGAGACTCTATTATATTATTTTAATATTATTTTGTAAATGTATTTGAACTATCTAAGGGAATTATATTTTTATTTGTGAGTTCAAATTTTTGTGAGGCCAACTCTGTCCTTTGACCTTCAAAAAGTTCCAACGTTGACAGCCTGTGTTGATTGTAAAATATATCATATATACAAAAACACATTCAATTTCAAATAAATGTTCAACAAATAAAACGTTTTGTTTATTGTTTAACTTTGCTTAACTGCTTAACTTTTCAAAAATATTCAAAAAAAATCATTAACACTATTTATTTTCTTATCTAAAATTCATACACTCTCTCATTTACAACAAAATTAAGATTATACTTATCAGAATCTATGGTTTTAAAAAACGACAGAAAAGATGATTGATTTTATACGTCTTTCGGCCTTAGTTTTTAAATTCATTAGTATTTTTTATCGAAGTCAAAAAGGTAGTGGCGCCCTCAATTTTTACAACCTTTCTGTTATCCTTGTGCGACATAAACTTGGGGTCGAACCACCCTTGAGAGGAGTCTCTAGCCGGAGCCCTTCAAGCTGGATCCCTTACCGTTACAAATTGGCGCCCCTTTACCGTTACATCAGATCGTATTGTTTGCGATCGTAAAATTTATGTTCTACTGTGATCTTCTTTTCTGGCCGTTAGTTTTTTGTCACATTTTGTAATTTCGAGTCTTAGATAAAACCTGTCGAATTAAGGGAGCTGGTAGTTTTGGTGTGAAATTTACAATCGCCGACGTTTTAGATAGGAAAACATTTAGGCATAAGATTTCTAATCAGGTAGGACATTTAGAAAGTCTGCAACAAGTGCGGACAAAGAGGAACACTAGCTTAACAAAGATGCAGGGCATAGTGGCGCATTCGTTTGCAAAATTGTTTTAATTCGGAAATTTTTTTTAAATGTCCAGGAGGCTCTCTTGATTATAAAAGTGTAAGATGACACTTGATATCTGTTGTCGTTAT
Organism: Lochmaea crataegi; assembly: GCA_947563755.1. NCBI lineage: Eukaryota > Metazoa > Arthropoda > Insecta > Coleoptera > Chrysomelidae > Lochmaea > Lochmaea crataegi. The sequence goes on along the minus strand of CANOBC010000100.1, from coordinate 56,223 downwards.
TGTTTAAACAACGAAAAATTTAAAATGTTGAAAAAAATAATTGTCAAAAACTATCAAAAATGGTCAAAAATTGTCAAAATTTTGAAAAAATGGGTAATAATTGCCAAATGTGTTAAAAATTTTGAAAAATTGTCAAAAATTTGGAAATATGGTCAAAAATTGTCAAAAATTTGGAAAATGGTCAATAATTGTCAAACACTGTCAAAAACTGTTAAAATTTTGAAAAAATGGTTAATAATTGCCAAATATTTTCAAAAATTGTCAAAAATTTGGAAAAATGGTCAATAATTATCAAAAACGGTCAATATTTAAAACATTTTGAAAAAATGGTCAATAATTGTCAAATTTTTTGAAAAATGGTTAAATTTTTTGAAAAATTGTCAAAAATGGTTAAGAATTGTTAAAAATGTCAAAAATGGTCAATAATTGTCAGAAACTGTCAAAAATGCTCAAAAATTGTTAAATATTTTAAAAAATGGTCAAAAATAGTCAATAATTGTTAAAATTTTGAAAAATGTACAATAATTGTCAAAATTTTGAAAAAATTGTCAAAAATGGTCAATAATTGTTAAAATTTTGAAAAATGGTCAAAAATCGTCAAAATTTTGAAAAAATGGTCAATAATTATGAAAAACTGTCAAAAATGGACAATAATTGTTGAAAATTGTCAAAATTTTTGAAAAATTGTCAAAATTATGAAAAAATGTTCAATAATTGTCAAAAACTGTCAAAAATTGTTCAATATTTTAAAAAATGGTCAAAAATAGTCAATAATTGTTAAAATTTTGAAAAAATGTTTAATAATTGTCAAAAACTGTCAAAAATTGTTAAATCTTTTAAAAAATGGTCAAAAATAGTCAATAATTGTTAAAATTATGAAAAAATGGTCAATAATTATAAAAAACTGTCAAAAATGGACAATAATTGTTGAAAATTGTCAAAATTTTTGAAAAATGGTCAAACTTTTTGAAAAATTGTCAAAAATGATCAAAATTTTGAAAAAATGTTCAATAATTGTCAAAAACTGTTAAATATTTAAAAAAATGGTCAAAAATAGTCAATCATTGTTAAAATTTTGAAAAAATGTTCAATAATTGTCAAAAACTGTTAAATAGTTTGAAAAATGATCGAAAATAGTCAATAATTGTTAAAATTTTGAAAAAATGGTGAATAATCATAAAAAACTGTCAAAAATGGACAATAATTGTTGAAAATGGTCAAACTTTTTGAAAAATTGTCAAAAATGATCAAAATTTTGAAAAAATGTTCAATAATTGTCAAAACTGTTAAATATTTAAAAAAATGGTCAAAAATAGTCAATCATTGTTGAAATTTTGAAAAAATGTTCAATAATTGTCAAAAACTGTCAAAAATTGTTAAATAGTTTGAAAAATGATCGAAAATAGTCAATAATTGTTAAAATTTTGAAAAAATGGTGAATAATCATAAAAAACTGTCAAAAATGGACAATAATTGTTGAAAATGGTCAAACTTTTTGAAAAATTGTCAAAAATGATCAAAATTTTGAAAAAATGTTCAATAATTGTCAAAAACTGTTAAATATTTAAAAAAATGGTCAAAAATAGTCAATCATTGTTAAAATTTTGAAAAAAATGTTCAATAATTGTCAAAAACTGTCAAAAATTTTGTTAAATAGTTTGAAAAATGATCGAAAATAGTCAATAATTGTTAAAATTTTGAAAAAATGGTGAATAATCATAAAAAACTGTCAAAAATGGACAATAATTGTTGAAAATGGTCAAACTTTTTGAAAAATTGTCAAAAATGATCAAAATTTTGAAAAAATGTTCAATAACTGTCAAAAACTGTTAAATATTTAAAAAAATGGTCAAAAATAGTCAATCATTGTTAAAATTTTGAAAAAATGTTCAATAATTGTCAAAAACTGTCAAAAATGGTTAAATATTTTAAAAAATGGTCAAAAATGTCAATAATTGTTAAAATTTTGAAAAAATGGTGAATAATCATAAAAAACTGTCAAAAATGGTCAATAATTGTTGAAAATTGTCAAAATTTTTGAAAAATGGTGTTAATCTCTTCTTCTTTTATGCATACAACTTATACAAAACAATTTCGATGTTTCACATCTGCCAGGCGTCCCGTGACGGCTCACCCATTTTTTATATTCCCTACACTCATGAATTTTTATGAATTTTTGAAAATTAAAAATCGTCGAAAATCGTGATTTTCTTGAATTAAATAGTACACCTGAAAAAAAGATATACCGTGATTTCTATTTTTTTCTCACTCCCAGTTCTATGTATGACATTAGTAAGAGAGAGGCAGATGGTGGGCTTCAACAATTTTTTTCAGCTTTTTAGCAAAAAAACGATTAACATTTTTTTACACCCTTTATATTTGCTTCACTTGTATGTTGGTTTGTAACGCAACCTTTAAACTCAATTTTCACCAACTTTAAACGCTCAGATCAATTCGAAAATTTGCCCACTCGTCAAGGAGCGATGACAATAAAATAATTTTAATTAAATAAAAAATAATTCCTTTAAATTATGTGATAAAACGTCATAATATGGTCTATAAACAAGAGCTTGGTTGATAAATTATTATATATTCTTAGCCGAGTGGTATAGAGGTTTGGCTTATGAATTGTAGGAGTGGGGTTCGAATCCTGGACACGGTGTCCGTGTCATCTGACCTGTTCATTACCCACTCCTATTACTCACTAGAAATATAAATAATAGTTTGAAAAAAACAAAAAAACACCTTATAGTAAATAATTATGAGAAACTGTCAAAAATTGTTAAAATTTTGAAAAATGGTCAAAAATTGTTAAAATTTTGAAAAAATGTTCAATAATTATAAAAAACTGTCAAAAATGGTCAATAATTATAAAAAACTTTCAAAAATGGTCAATAATTATGAGAAACTGTCAAAAATGGTCAATAATTGTTAAAATTTTGAAAAATGGTCAAAAATTGTTAAAATTTTGAAAAAATGGTCAATAATTATAAAAAACTGTCAAAAATGGTCAACAATTATAAAAAACTATCAAGAATGGTCAATAATTGATAAAAATTGTCAAATTTTTTGAAAAATGGTCAATAATTATAAAAAACCGTCAAAAATGGTCAATAATTGATCAAAATTGTCAAAATTTTTCGAAAAATTGTCAAAAATCTTCAATAATTGTCAAAACTGTCAAAATTGGTCAATAATTGCCAAAATGGTCAATAATTGTTAAAATTTTTGAAAAATGGTCAATAATTGTCAGAATCTGTCGAAAATTGTCAAAAATGGTCAATAATTGTCAAAATTTTTGAAAATTGTCAAAAATGGTCAATAATTATGAGAAACTGTCAAAAATGGTCAAAAATTGTTAAAATTTTGAAAAAATGGTCAATAATTATAAAAAATGGTCAATAATTATAAAAAATGGTCAATAATTATAAAAAAACTGTCAAAAATGGTCAATAATTGTTGAAAATTGTCAAAATTTTTGAAAAAATGGTCTAAATTTTTTAAAAATTCTCAAAAATGGTCAATAATTATGAGAAACTGTCAAAAATGGTCAATAATTGTTAAAATTTTGAAAAATGGTCAAAAATTGTTAAAATTTTGAAAAATTATAAAATTATAAAAACTGTCAAGAATGGTCAATAATTGATAAAAATTGTCAAATTTTTTTTAAAAAGGGCCAATAATTATAAAAAACTGTCAAAAATGGTCAATAATTGATAAACATTGTCAAAATTTTTGAAAAATTGTCAAAAATCATCAATAATTGTCAAAACTGTCAAAATTGGTTAATAATTGCCAAAATGGTCAATAATTGTTAAAATTTGAAAAAATAGTCAAAAATTGTAAAAAATTTTGAAAAAATGGTCAATAATTGTCAAAATTTTCGAAAAATGGTCAAAAGGTCATTCTACTGTGCATAAGAAGCAAACTTCTGTCGGCGGTCCGACGACCGCTCACCTTTTTTTTAATTTTCAAAAAATCATAAAAATTCATGGGTTGAAGATACGGCAATGAGCCTAAGGACTTTTTTGATTCAAGTTTTTTAAAATACAGTGTCTGGCAAAAATAAGGATTAAATACATCAAATAAACATTCCTAAAACAACTTTTCCATTAGCACCAATACAAATACATGTAATTTCATGATTTAGATGTGACTTTATGGATATAACAGACAACCATTGGCTTATTATAAATTGCATATAATATGAGGGTACACCTCTATGAATTCCAATAAAGTATATGAGATTTAAATGACTATGTATTGAGGCATAAATGTTGTTCGTATAAACAGGACCGGCTTGTAAATATTGTTTCATCTCAAAAAAAAAGCCAAAAAAGTTACTTTTTGTGAGATAAATCGTATATGCCACAGTACAGTTGTCACTTTGACAGCGGTAAAAATTATCTGCAATTTTTACAGCAAAAAATGCACTAAACCCTATTCATATTTCATTTACGCCCGATGTAAACAAAAGCACGTTGACAGTTAAATTGAGCAACCCGTATTTTATTTTACAGTATTGCAAATAAATAAAGTATTACGACTATACTCTTTTTAAAGTCAATGTGAAGACATGAGAAAAATGCAAGGTTGTCAGATATATTTTCTAAAATTGCAACTTGTTTTCCCTTCTTCAGTAAACTAGTGACGTTATTAGAATGCTAGTTTGGAAATATTTTTAAAAATCCATAGAAATAAATTAAAATAACTTTACGTATATTACTATCCTCAAGAAAATTTTGAAGAGCCGGCTACATGCATAGCTGCTAATTCTAAAGAAGAACTAAAGTGACCCAATTAAGGCACCTACGAAGTCGGTAAGTTATTTATGTGTTTCACTATGTCATTAAAATGATTTACAACATTAGGTATTTTCGACAGAGGCGCCGTGATTCGTGTGTAGATGCGTAGAGCAGTATTTTATTTAAACTGGAGACGCAACTTATTTTGTATCTAAAAATACACAACTCTGGTGCAATTAAATACACAGGGTAAATTAAATAACTGGTAATTGTTGTTTAATTCAAGTATTGAATTATTAGTTGTTAGTAACAATAAATAGTTGCTTACAATGTTTTAAAATAACAATTTATTCAAAAAGTGCAAATCTAGGTATCGGAGGCTTTTCGTGGTCCTTCGAGCCGGATTATACCTTTTCATGTTCTATTATGGAAATGAGCCGACGTTGTCGGTGGATTTAAGCTCATAATACACCGCGATACGGTTCTGATCGGTAAATAATATTACTTGGGAGTGGTGTAAAGTAAGAGTACAATTACCTACAATGTAAAGATAAATGAATTTACTTTTCGCATACGCAATTTAGATTTCTCATTGTATGCGCAATGAGATGAATCTTGATTAAACGTAATTACATGCGACTAAGAGTTTAGTTTACATTTAACGTCGATAAGAACGGGATTTATTATTGAAGGGCTCGAAGGATGCAAATATTTTTTATTTGAGGTCGGACACATTTTTATTTGACTTGCAAAATTGTGTATGTTAATTCAAGTATTTGTCATCTGTCTATGTGTAAGTTCATCAAACTAACAGTTTCTTATTAATTCCACTATTTAATGAAAATTCTAAAAAATTATCGATAATTATTTCGATTTTTTTTGTTCTCCATAGAGTTTTTGATGATATCTGTATCTATTGTAACGTTTATTCTAATTTATATTTACAATTAATTTATATTTACAGATTTATATGTAATTCAGTCCTTATTTAATAATTTATGTAATACACTAAACACACTAATTATAATTTATATGAGAGTAACTTAATAAACTCTTTATCGAGGCGCGATTACTTTCCTTCGGTATCAACACTGACTGATTGACTAATTGCCTGCAGCGATGCTCGTGGCCTATTTATACTCGCGCGTCGTATTTCTAGAATTCGCTCGACGTTCTGGCGGATGCACTGGATGCGGTGGGTATTCTCGATGTTTCTCGAAAATTGGGCGGAGGAGCCATGGTCGTCTCATGTGGGGATTTCACTGGGGGCACTAAGTGAGCATATTAATGCAGTAGCTCGCGTAACACTATAATTCAATTAGTATATCCACTAGGTATACAAGGTGATGGAAAAGGTAGGAGTACCCAGTGTCTGAGAGCAGGTTTCCACCCATCAAAAAAAAAGGTATGCGTATTTGAAGATTTTAATTTGGGTGGTGGTGAATTTACCAATGGAATTACGGTACCTTTAATTTAAAATTATTGGTGCCTAATTTACCTGTGCCCTAATTTTGCATAATTCTACTAAATCAACTTATATTTTTTTTCGGCTTTAATTCCATCAAGCACCTCAATTCTTCAATAATTATAAAAAACTGTCAAAAATGGTCAATAATTGTTGAAAATTATCAAAATTTTGAAAAATTGTCAAAAATGGTTAATAATTATGAGAAACTGTCAAAAATGGTCAATAATTGTTAAAATTTTGAAAAATGGTCAAAAATTGTTAAAATTTTGAAAAATGGTCAAAAATTGTTAAAATTTTGAAAAATGGTCAAAAATTGTTAAAATTTTGAAAAAATGGTCAATAATTATAAAAAACTGTCAAGAATAGTCAATAATTGATAAAAATTGTCAAATTTTTTGAAAAATGGTCAATAATTATAAAAAACTGTCAAAAATGGTCAATAATTGATAAACATTGTCAAAATTTTTGAAAAATTGTCAAAAATCATCAATAATTGTCAAAATTGGTTAATAATTGCCAAAATGGTCAATAATAGTTAAAATTTCAAAAAATAGTCAAAAATTGTAAAAATTATTGAAAAAATGGTCAATAATTGTCAAAATTTTTGAAAAATGGTCATTCTATTGTGCATAAGAAGCAAGCTTCTGTCGGCGGTCCGACGACCGCTTAATTCTACTAAATCAACTTCTATTTTTTTTCGGCTTCAATTCCATCAAGCACCTCAATTCTTCAACTATAATGACATTTGTGTACTACTGGATTGTTTATTTTTGTAAAACATTATTTTATCCTCTTCCCTATCAGGATTTACTTTCAAAACATTTAAAAACTCATTCAAAAACCAAATGAAACTACGTACAAACGACACCCGAACAAAAAGAAAAAAATTCTTTTGAAATCCAATATTTATTTACCTGTCTTTCGATATGAGATGGTGAAAAACACACTCGAATGGACTCCAGTTATTTCAGATGACAATAAAGATTTCGATCTTCCCAGTTCCCAGATTAGAAATTCAATACGACCTGATTTGTTTAACAATGTTTAGATGTCGGTCGTGTTAGTTGAAAAACAATCTTAATGAAATCTTGAAAGGGATTTTTAGTTCATCAGTGGGTTTTTTTTGTTCGTTAAGAACACGTGCAATATTCTTCTTTTATGAGGTTTTTTTTTATGGACGTTGACCCGCTTTAAAGTTATTATTTAGCGTGTTCGTCATTCAATTTTAAGACGAAAAGTTCCTATGAACGACAATATTCCAGCATATTTTGGAAACACCCTGTATTAGTAAACAATAGGTTCGTTCGCACAAGTGCTGGATTTATTTCGCGTTCCAAGTGATTATAGTATCGTTTAGTGAGAGATATTTCACGAACTGTTACTTTTTCACTGATACGAACAAATAACAGTCAGTCACAGTTCCTGTGAGCAAATCTAAAGCGTGAATGAATGAGTGAATGAGTGAATCGAAATATAATCGAATTCGAACATAATATTGATCTCTTCATCGCTCTCATTCGACGAAAATTCGTCTCAAAGTATGGAAAAAAATTTCAAATTAACATATTGAAAATTTTTCGAGTTATGACGTTTTTTCTGAAAAAAACACTTTTTTGGGGGGGTGGAGGTTGGAAAAAGACATTATTGCGATTTCCGTCCAAAGCTGAGGTTCTAGAAAAAAAAGTTGAATATACAAGTTGTAGATCTTGGAAAAATCTACAACTTTTTTTAGTAACTTTTTCGCATAACCTCAAAATTAGCTCGAAAAACGCAAAAAACTGCATTTTTCGTTTTTTATTTTTGGTTTCGTTAAAAAATGTTCGATTTTGATGAATATTTTGTAAAAGGCAGTTTTTATAGTCACAAATTTTGGAAAAAATTGTCAAATTGAAATATTGAAATTTTTTTGAAATTTGACGTTTTTTCGGTAAAAAAAACTTTTTTGGGGGGTGGAATAAGACATTATTGCGATTTCCGGCCAAAGTTGAGGTTCTAGAAAAAAAAGTTCAATATATCTTGGAAAAATCTACAACTTTTTTTTAGTGACTTTTTCGCATAATCTCAAAATTAGTTAGAAAAACGCAAAAAACTGCATTTTTCGTTTTTTATTTTTAGTTTCGTCAAAAATTGTTCGATTTTGATAAAAATCTGGTAGAAGGTGGTTTTTATAGTCACAAATTTTGGAAAAATTTTCAAATTGAAATATTGCAAATTTTTCGAAATTTGACGCTTTTTCGGTAAAAAACACTTTTTTTTGAGGGGTGGAAAAAGACATTATTGCGATTTCCGGCCAAAGTTGAAGTCCTACAAAAAAAAGTTGTAGAACTTGGAAAAATCTACAACTTTTTCATTAGTGACTTTTTCACATAACCTCAAAATTAGTTCGAAAAACGCAAAAAACTGCATTTTTCGTTTTGTATTTTTAGTTTCGTCAAAAATAGTTCGATTTCGATGAAAATTTGGTAGAAGGTAGCTTTGATAGTCACAAACTATGGAAAAAAATTTCAAATAAAAATATTGAAATTTTTTCTAAATTTGACGTTTTTTTCGGTAAAAAATACTCTTTTTGGGGGGTGGAAAAAGACATTATTGCGTTTTCCGGCCAAAGTTGAGGTCCTAGAAGAAAAGTTGAATATAAAAGTTGTAGATCTTGGAAAAATCTACAACTTTTTCATTAGTGACTTTTTCACATAACCTCAAAATTAGTTCGAAAAACGCAAAAAACTGCATTTTTCGTTTTGTATTTTTAGTTTCGTCAAAAATAGTTCGATTTCGATGAAAATTTGGTAGAAGGTAGCTTTGATAGTCACAAACTATGGAAAAAAATTTCAAATGAAAATATTGAAATTTTTTCGAAATTTGACGTTTTTTCGGTAAAAAATACTCTTTTTGGGGGGTGGAAAAAGACATTATTGCGTTTTCCGGCCAAAGTTGAGGTCCTAGAAGAAAAGTTGAATATAAAAGTTGTAGATCTTGGAAAAATCTACAACTTTTTCATTAGTGACTTTTTCATATAACCTCAAAATTAGTTCGAAAAACGCAAAAAACTTCATTTTTCGTTTTTTATTTTTAGTTTCGTCAAAAATTGTTCGATTTTGATGAAAATTTGGTAGAAGGTAGCATTCATAGTCACAAACCATGAAAAAAAATTCAAATGAAAATATTGAAATTTTTTCGAAATTTGACGTTTTTTCGGCAAAAAACACTTTTTTGGAGGGTGAAAAAAGACATTATTGCGATTTCCTTCATAGCTCTCTCATTCAATAAGATCGAATTTTGTTTTATTCATTATCATAGGATTATAAAGAGACTGTGCAAATAGCAAAAATAGATAATCTTACGAAATGAAAATAGATGCAATTTTTCCTACCGTATTTTCAAAACAAAATATCAAATGTCGTGATCACGTCCCGTTCTAAAATAACCGATATTAACAAATCACGATATCATTTCACAACGTGATTAAAAAATCACGATATCGCTCATCACTAGTATCGTTCTTTGGACGGTACAAAAACTACCTTCTGGAAGGGGTAATAAATTTGATGTGTCCATCCCTAATTCGATTAAGCGCACTATATAGTACTCGATACGATTCCAGAACAGTTCCTAAATGCCAGTTGGAACAAACTATAGGAGTCCAAATACAAGATAAGATTAAGTACAGTTCCTCATGGCTCACCCTGTATACCTGTCAAAAAAGTTCCTGAACTTCTAAACAATAATTACTCTTTGATACCTTCTGTATAGGCAACACACTATACAAGCATGGATAATGTTTTAATGTATTACGGACCGCACAGTAGTAACAATAAAAAACAGAGGGCTTATAGATGAAATGTTTTCTGCTGTTAGGCAACCACCATGACGGAGTAATGCATGTTGCATACCTAGTAGTAGCCGTGAGTGGTTTAAAAGGAATTAAACAATTTGTAGGTGTTCCTTATAATAAGGTAAACAAACAAAAACATTTGCGGTTGGTGAGTCATTTTATTAGACTCGCCATACGAAATGAGGAGAGGTGATAACTGTATTATCGTAAAAAGTGTTGGGTTTTCATTATAATGTAATTATTATTAAAAATAAATATTTGGTATTTCGTTTTATTTAAAATAAATAATTTATATTTGTGGTGTGAGAAGGTCTTGCAATCATTGTAAAAAGTGGAAAAACATGAATACATATTTGATTGATTTTAATGAAACGTAGTACGAAATTAGTATACAGGGTTCCCGAAAACTAGTTAGTGATAGAAATTTATCTGCTCATAAGGAATGGAGAACTATCGATTGTTTATCGATAACTATCGATATTTTGCTATGCTATAAAAAAAATGGGAAAGAGAGAGGGAGATGAGAGAGAGAGAGAGTGAGAGAGAGAGAGAGAGATGAGAGAGAGAGATGAGAGAGAGAGTGAGAGAGAGAGAGATGAGAGAGAGTGAGAGAGAGAGGGATGGGAGGGAGAGAGCAGGGAGAGAGAGAAAGATGGGACAGATAGAGAAAGATGAGAGAGAGAGAGAGAGATGGGACAGATAGAGAAAGATGAGAGAGAGAGAGAGAGAGAGATGGGAGTGAGAGAGAAGGAAGAGAAGGAGAGTGTATTGCGTGTGAGTTTAATCATTATTTTAAACTGTCAGAATCTAAGGTGGATTCGGTAATGTTCGCGACCATCGGAATTTTGTAACACATTTTTTCTTATTAGAAAGCCCCCCATTGCTTATAGAACATTTTAAAAGAAAAAAATTCACTTTTGGAAGAGAAAATTGCTATTAAAAGTACTAAACATCCGACATATTTTTTTCAATTTCTAACAATTATTGACCATTTTTCAAAATTTTCACAATTTTTGACAATTATTGACCATTTTTGACAAACAACTATCGACCATTTTTAACCATTTTTCGAAATTATTAACCATTTTTCAAAATTTTTGACAATTTTTGAAAATTATTGACCATTTTTGACAGTTTTTGACAAACAATTATCGACCATTTTAAACCATTTTTCGAAATTATTAACCATTTTTCAAAAATTTTGACAATTTTTGAAAATTATTGACCATTTTTCAAAATTATTGACAATTTTTCAAAACTATTGACCATTTCTGACAGTTTTTGATAATTATTAACAATTATTGACCATTTTTGACAGTTTTTGACAAACAATTAATGACCATTTTTAACCATTTTTCGAAATTAACCATTTTTCAAAATTTTTGATAATTTTTGAAAATTATTGACCATTTTCGACCATTTTTCAAAATTATTGACCATTTTTCAAAATTTTGACAATTTTTCAAAACTATTGACCATTTCTGACAGTTTTTGATAATTATTAACAATTTTAGACAATTATTGACCATTTTTCAAAAATTTTGAGAATTATTGATCATTTTTAAAAACTATTGACTATTTCTGACAGTTTTTGATAATTAATAAAAATTATTGACCATTTTTCAAAATTTTTGACAATTATTGTTTCAAAATTTTAACAATTATGGACCATTTTTGTCAATTGTTAACTATTTTTTACAATTATTGACCATTTTTGACAATTATTGACCATTTTTGACAATTATTGACCATTTTTCAAAATTTTTGACCATTTTTCAAAACTATTGACTATTTCTGACAGTTTTTGATAATTATCAACAATTATTGACCATTTTTCAAAATTTTGACAATTACTGACCATTTTTGACAATGTTTCAAAATTTTTGACAATTATTGTTTCAAAATATTAACAATTATGGACCATTTTTGACACTTATTAACTATTTTTGACAGTTTTTGACAATTATTGACCATTTTTCAAAGTTTTTGACCATTTTTCAAAACTATTGACCATTTCTGACAGTTTTTGATAATTATTAACAATTTTTGACAATTATTGACCATTTTTCAAATTTTTTGACAATTATTGACCATTTATTAAAACTATTGACTATTTCTGACAGTTTTTGATAATTACCAACAATTATTGACCATTTTTCAAAATTTTGACAATTATTGTTTCAAAATATTAACAATTATGGACCATTTTTGACACTCATGAACTATTTTTGACAGTTTTTGACAATTATTGACCATTTTTCAAATTTTTTGACAATTATTGACCATTTATTAAAACTATTGACTATTTCTGACAGTTTTCGATAATTATCAACAATTATTGACCATTTTTCAAAATTTTGACAATTACTGACCATTTTTGACAATTTTTCAAAATTTTTGACAATTATTGTTTCAAAATTTTAACAATTATGGACCATTTTTGACAATTATTAACTATTTTTGACAGTTTTTGACAATTATTGACCATTTTTCAAAATTTTTGGCCATTTTTCAAAACTATTGACCATTTCTGACAGTTTTTGATAATTATTAACAATTTTAGACAATTATTGACCATTTTTCAAAATTTTAGACAATTATTGACCATTTTTCAAAATTTTTGACAATTATTGACCATTTTTCAAAACTATTGACTATTTCCGACAGTTTTTGATAATCATTAACAATTATTGACCATTTTTCAAAATTTTGACAATTACTGACCATTTTTGACAATTATTGACAATTTTTCAAAATTTTTGACAATTATTGTTTCAAAATTTCAACAATTATGGACCATTTTTGACAATTATCAACTATTTTTGACAGTTTTTGACAATTATTGACCATTTTTCTAAATTTTTGACAATTATTGACCATTTTTGATGGTTTTTGACAATTATTGCCCATTTTTGAGAATTTTTCAAAATTTTTGACAATTATTGTTTCAAAATTTTAACAATTATGGACCATTTTTGACAATTATCAACTATTTTTGACAGTTTTTAACAATTATTGACAATTTTTCAAAATTTTGACAATTATTGAAAATTTTTGACCATTTTTCAAAAATTTAACAATTATGGACCATTTTTGACAATTATTGACTATTTTTGACAGTTTTTGACAATTTTTGACAAAGTTGATACGTTGTTTTGAAATAAATATATTTATTTATGTATATTTTGAACATTTTGACAAAAATCGTACAATGATGTTACCGATTGTAAAACTATCGAAAATTATCGATAACAATCGATAGTAAAAATGGCACTATCGATAGTCGGGATTATCGATAGTTCTCCATTCCTACTGCTCATGCCAAGGAACTTATAAACGATTGAAAAAGAGGAAAACTTCATAGCTTCATATTTTAAACACCTGATAAAGAAAAGAAACGTGGCCCTGACCTACTGGAGATACCAAAAAAGAAAAACTGAACCTCTGTGGTGGTGGAGAGGAAAATTGTAAAGTACAAATTGTCTACAACTACAACTTTTGTCCCATCGTTTTTTCGTCGAAATTTAATATATTTGGAAAACAATTGTTGTCGTATCATACATATCATGTTTCATTTGTTTTTATCTCTACTCGGTATTGTTTATCTTGTATAAAATAGGATTCAATGTATTATAGCCTTGATAAATAATTGTTTAAACAAATCGAATTTATACAAATGCAGGTGTGTAAAACAACTATTATTTTATGTTGTATAATCAGTGCCAGTTCATTCGTTCATTTCTTATTGTATCTATTGTATTTTTACTTTTTGATTTGCAACGCTTGTTATTCGGTTTAATTAATTAACACATCATTGCCATTGAGTATTACAAAATATGGGATTTGTATAGCTTAAATTTGCATTCTGGTTAAGATAACTGTCTTCCAAAAGTGCCAAATTTCAACTTTCTAGGTCATCTAGACCTGGGTTAGAGGTTTTGTCTATAGGTCGGTCAGTGATAAAAATGACAAGTTTTGGACGTTCATATCTAAATAACTGTTTGTTGTGTGTTTATGAAATTTTGAGCAAATATGTATCTCGCAAGTCTCAATATATGAGCCAAATTTGACACGTTTATGTGAAATAGTTTTTGAGTTATGAGGGGGTCAATTATTATATATGTCTTTGTAGCGGATTGGTTAAGAGGTCTGTCTGCGTGAAATGAAGAATTGTAGGCATACGGTTCGAATCCTGGTCACGGTGATAATTTTTATTCATTATATTGCGACATTTGTATATAAATAACCCTCAATATTGGTCATACTTATCCGTGTCATGTGACCTGTTCATTATCCATACCTATGATTCACTGGTGAATAATTAACGTCATTATAAGTGAAGAAGCACACGTAGAATGTGACCGAACAGAACAGAACGTAAGGTTTTTCTAACCGAGGGGTGTCGGGTTCGAGTCCCGATGGTTTCGCTTTTTTGATGTTCAGAATAGTTAGCTTATAATCAGAAGTGGGATTTGATCTACGAAATGTCCACACGAGGCCATAATGTGATGAGATAGTGAGAGGGGGTGACTGGAATGGGCGTGTAGAAGTCAGGCTCGTCAAGAGAGTGAGATAGGAGAAGGCAGGCAGGCTCACGAACGAGTAGGTGAGATAGGAGTACGCACAAACGTCAGATCCAGCACTTTAGGACGAGGAGCGGTTAATGTTAGCTTATAATATCGAACTAGGGATGGCGATTGTTTCTAAAAAAGATCGATTTTTAAATCGATTCGAATCGTAACCTGATGAATCGATACATAAAAAAATCGAGGTCTAAAAGATCGATTTAAAAAAAATCGATTTTTTTCAAGTTTGTATTTTTTACAATGTAAATATAAATCGATCTTTTTTATTGAAAAACAACAAGAAAGGTACCCCTAAATAAACAATCTCTCTCAGGGATCTCTTATCAGTAAAATTGGGGATTTTTTTTAAGTTCAGGGAATTTGATAATAATAACAATTATTTTTTTATTATCATATTATTACCACAAAGTATCGGATTAGGAATGTGTGAGATTGATGGAAAAGAATCATCGATAAAATAAAAATCGATTTTTTTTCATTCAAAATTAATGGGTTTGTCGAAAAAATCGATTTCAATAAAAAATAAATCGATTTCTGCGAAAAGATCGTTGATTTTTTTTGGATTGTTTTAAAAATGGACATACTTTTCGTATATATTCCGATAATAAACCTAAGAGATTTATTCGTTAACGATATTTATCGGATTGAAAAAAAATCAAATAAAATTATAAGAAAATTGTCAAAAATTTTGAAATATGGTCAATAATTGTCAAAAGCTGTTGAAAATTGTCAATAATTGTTAAAATTTTGAAAAATGGCCAAAAATTTTCAAAAATGGTCAAAAAATTTGGTAAAATGGTCAATTATTGTTGAAAAACTGACAAAATTGGTCAATAATTGTTGAAAAATGGTCAATAATTTAAAAAAAAATGATCAATAATTGTTGAAAAATTTGGAAAAATGATCAGTTATTGTTGCAAAACTGTCAAAATTGGTCAATAATTTAAAAAAAATGATCAGTAATTGTTGGAAAACTGTCAAAACTGGTCAAAAACTGTTAAAAATAGACAATGTTTGTCAAAAACTGCTGAAAATTGTCAAAAACTGCTGAAAATTGTCAATAATTGTCAAAAACTGCTGAAAATTGTCAAAAATTTTGAAAAAAAATTTGAAACATGGTCAATAATTGTCTAAAACTGTTGAAAAGTGTCAATCATTGTTAAAATTTTGAAAAATGGTCAGTAATTGTTGCAAAACTGTCAAAATGGTCAATATTTTTTTTAAAATGGTCAATAATTGTTGAAAAACTGTCAAAATTGGTCAATAATTGTAAAAAATGGTCAATAATTTTTAAAAAATGGTCAATAATTGTTGAAAAACTGTCAAAATTGGCCAATAATTGTAAAAAATGGTCAATAATTTCAAAAAAATGGTCAAAAATTGTCAAAAAATTTGGAAAAATGATAAACAATTGTTGAAAAACAATAATTGTCAAAAACTGCTGAAAATTGTCAATAATTGTCAAAATTTTTGAAAAGTGGTCGATAATTATCGAAAATTTTAAAAAAAATTTGAAATATGGTCAATAATTGTCAAAAACTGTTGAAAAGTGTCAATAATTGTTAAGATTTTGAAAAATGGCCAAGAATTTTCAAAAATGGTCAAAAAATTTGGAAAAATGGTCAATTATTGTTGAAAAATTTGGAAAAATGGTCAGTAATTGTTGCAAAACTGTCAAAATTGGTCAATAATTGTAAAAAATGATCAATAATTGTTAAAAAAATTTGGAAAAATGGACAATAATTGTTGCAAAACTGTCAAAATTGGTCATTAATTATTAAAAAAATAGTTAATAATTTTTAAAAAATGATCAGTTATTGTTGCAAAACTGTCAAAATTGGTCAATAATTTTAAAAAAATGATCAGTAATTGTTGGAAAACTGACAATTTTTGCCAAAAACTGCTGAAAATTGTCAATAATTGTCAAAAACTGCTGAAAATTGTCAATAATTGTCAAAAACGGCTGAAAATTGTCAAAAATTTTGAAAAGTGGTCTATAATTATCGAAAATTTTTAAAAAAATTTGAAACATGGTCAATAATTGTCAAAAACTGTTGAAAAGTGTCTATCATTGTTAAAATTTTGAATGGTCAGTAATTGTTGCAAAACTGTCAAAATTGGTCAATATTTTTTTTAAATGGTCAATAATTTTTAAAAAATGGTCAATAGTTGTTGAAAAACTGTCAAAATTGGCCAATAATTGTAAAAAATGGTCAATCATTTCAAAAAAATGGTCAAAAATTGTCAAAAAATTTGGAAAAATGATAAACAATTGTTGAAAAACAATAAATGTCAAAAACTGCTGAAAATTGTCAATAATTGTCAAAAATTTTGAAAAGTGGTCGATAATTATCGAAAATTTAAAAAAAAATTTGAAAAATGGTCAATAATTGTCAAAAACTGTTGAAAAGTGTCAATAATTGTTAAGATTTTGAAAAATGGTCAGTAATTATTACAAAACTGTCAAAATTGGTCAATATTTTTTTTAAAAATGGTCAATAATTGTTGAAAAGCTGTCAAAATTGGTCAATAATTGTAAAAAATGGTCAATAATTTCAAAAAAAAGGGCAAAAAGTTTGGAAAAATGGTCAATAATTGTTGAAAAACTGTCAAAATTGGTCAATAATTTTTAAAAAATGATCAATAATTGTTAAAAAATTTGAAAAAATGGACAATAATTGTTGCAAAACTGTCAAAATTGGTCAATAATTATTAAAAAAATGGTTAATAATTTTTAAAAAATGATCAGTTATTGCTGCAGAACTGTCAAAATTGGAAAATAATTTTTAAAAAATGATCAGTTATTGTTAAAAAACTGTCAAAATTGGTCAATAATGGTCAAAAACTGTCAAAAATAGACAATTTTTGTCAAAAACTGTCAATAATTTTTAAAAAATGGACAAAAACTGCTGAAAATTGTCAAAAATTGCTGAAAATTGTCAATAATTGTCAAAAACTGCTGAAAATTGTCAATAATGGTCAAAAACTGTTGAAAATTGTCAATAATTGCCAAAAATTTTGAAAAGAGGTCGATAATTATCGAAATTTTTTTAAAAAAATTGAAAAATGGTCAATAAGTTTCAATTATTGTCAAAAACTGTTGAAAAACTGTCAAAATTGGCCAATAATTGTAAAAAATGGTCAATAATTTTTAAAAAATGGTCAATAATTTTTAAAAAATGGTCAATAATTGTTGAAAAACTGTCAAAATTGGCCAATAATTGTAAAAAATGGTCAATAATTTCAAAAAAATGGTCAAAAATTGTCAAAAAGTTTGGAAAAATGGTCAAAAAGTTTGGAAAAATGGTCAATAATTGTTAAAAAATGATCAGTAATTGTTACAAAACTGTCAAAATTGGTCAATAATTTTAAAAAATGATCAGTAATTGTTGAAAAACTGTCAAAATTGGTCAATAATTGTCAATTAATTGTTAAAAATGGACGATTTTTGTCAAAAACTTTCAATAATTGTTAAAAAATGAATTTACTGTTTGGACCCTTACTTTGTGGAATCTACTCATATTACTTTTTTAAATTAATTAATTCCACTATTTAATGAAAAAATTATGAAAACTCTAAGATATTGATAATTAATGTTAAAAAATGGTCAATAATCGTCAAAAGGGTAATTTATACAAAATCGATTAATATTACTCGAAAAATCGATAATTAAAAATCGATTATAACAAAATAATAATTGATTTATATAAAAATCGTTTAATTTTTCAAACATCCCTACTTATAGAGTTCCCTATAAGCTTTTTTGAAAAAAAAAGCAACAGTGCCTGTCGAGTCTACTGGGATCCAAGCGGTTCCACACTCATCACTACTTGCGACGTTGCCGGGGCAATTGAAAAAAAAGCCGCTCTACAAAAAACACAAAAAAAAATCGAAAGTCGATTTTCAAGGGTGAAATATCGATTCACTGAATCGATTCAATACAACATATCGATTTATTCGGATCGCCATCCCTATACCGAACATAACATTGATAGATAGGAACCGTCCATAACGCAGAGGATTAAGTTTACGTAAAGGCTTTCTAACCGAGGGGTCCCGGGTTCGATTCCCGATGATTTCGCTTTTTCAATGTTCCGTATATTCAGCTTAGATAGTCGTGGACAAATCTTATTATTGAAAACTTTGTATCTCACCTACATTTAAGTATTCCGACTATAGTTTCGACTATTCCTTCATCAGGTATTAAATTATCTCGAAAAGTCAACGAACTAGATCAATGCATGTATTAAAATAAAAAATGGATAGTTTTCTTAAGATTTAATATGACTAATGTTTAAGCACACCCAAGCACAATCGATATTGTTATAAACTCGCCGAGATACCGAGAATTTCATTGAATCATTACATTTGCAAACGTTGCTTTGCCCAAGTAAGGGATCTGAATATATTCATGGTGAATCAAAAGAGCACGATTTACATATTATTTTGTAAGAAGGAGCAGCATAAAAATAATTGATACTGTTTAAGCGTTTCTGTAATATATATATATATATATATATATATATATATATATATATATATAATTATATATATATTTGTTGTTATTTTCCGTTTTACAAAAAACAACAATTAACAGTGTTCATTTTTATTTTAACGAGGAAGTTGATGCTCGAAGGTCGTTTTAAGTATAAAAAAAACGAATTAAAATGTATAATTATTGAGACGAATTGTCGAATTTTTAGAAATAAATTCTCACAGCACTAAAAAATATTCAGTGAGAATACAAGATGTTTATCATGGAGAATATTAGTCATGATTTTTTTTTTATTTTTTTTACCACCAAAAAGACACGAACTTTATTTAAATGGATTATTTTCTTTTCAAAACAAGGATAGCAAGAGCAGCAGCACTGATTAGAGGCTATTTCACGAATAAACTCCTGTTTCGGATTATAAGTGATAACAAATAAACTGGAAACAATAGTGTAATGTTTTTATTATTTATTTAAACAGTTGTTACTTGTGGGATAAAATTATACACACTATGGCTAATTACTATCTATTTATTTAAAGAAACACACACACTGTATTAAACTTAATTTATATACACACTATACTCAACGTCTACTAATTTATTTGCACTCGGTATATTAGTTCTGACTTATTTTCACCACTTCGATATTACCCTATTTATCTGCACTATTTAATTAACTAATTCTTCCGAACTAACTGTACTGTACTAACTAACTAACTTAAAAACCCGCGTATATATAGTCCTTATCGGTTCTGGAAAGTTCTAGTATTTTATATACTGCAATAGACCAGAAGGTTCTAGAAAGCGCATTCACCAAAATTTATAACCGAGGAACAGGACCGGCTTTGAGTTGGTGACCTCGCAACAATAGTTAGGAAAGTACACAAATATTGGATTTAAGTAGAAAATTATTATATTCTTATTATTCTCGGTGACTAGAGTGAAAAATGGAAGGAAAGTTGATTGAAGCCGTGCGGATTCGGCAAGTTTTGTACGATACCAGCCATGCAGACTATAACAGGATAACAGTTTGGACACGAACTCATCTTCCGAATCAGATTCAGAACTGAAGTCAAACAGTAGCTTTTTCCATTGTTCTTATGGACCTACAACATAACTGCGTTCTATTTTCCGAGCACAAGCAAGTGATGAACTGCGATCGTATTTGTGCGGTTCCCGGGCTAGCACTCCCATCAGTTGCTAATTAGTTGCTCCATAGACAATGATCATAGCAATCAAATTATAGTATAAAAGTAACGTTTAAACAACTTATTTCTCTGCATAGCTTCTAAAGCGTTTGAAATGGCCTTGAAAAATTAGATGCTATTAATCTATTAAGGAAAATAAGAAATTCAAGTCACAAAAAATACATATTTTCAAAGATGAACATAGTGTTATAGTTTTGCACGTGCATAGCTCGCTTGTTGGAAAAGCAACTGATTAGCAACTAATTTTTCAAAGTCATTTGAGAGGCGCTTTCGTGTCTACTCAGGAAAATAAGATATTTAAAAGTCACTTTTCTGCTATAATTTAATTGCTCTGATCATTGTCCATGTAGCAGCTAATTAGCAACTAATTTTTCAATATCGTTTGAGTTGAGACGCCTTCGTGTCTATTCACGAAAATAAGATATTTAAAAATCACTTTTCTGCTATAATTTAATTGCTCTGATCATTGTCCATGTAGCAACTAATTAGCTACTAATTTTTCAAACTCGTTTGAATTGAGACGCTTTTGAGTCTATTCAGGAAAATAAAATATTCAAAAGTCACTTTTCTGCTATAATTTAATTGCTCTGATCATTGTCCATGTAGCAACTAATTAGCTACGAATTTTTCAAACTCGTTTGAATTGAGACGCTTTCGTGTCTATTCACGAAAATAAAATATTCAAAAGTTACTTTTCTGCTATAATTTAATTGCTCTGATCATTGTCCATGTAGCAGCTAATTAGCAACTAATTTTTCAATATCGTTTGAGTTGAGACGCCTTCGTGTCTATTCACGAAAATAAGATATTTAAAAATCACTTTTCTGCTATAATTTAATTGCTCTGATCATTGTCCATGTAGCAACTAATTAGCTACTAATTTTTCAAACTCGTTTGAATTGAGACGCTTTTGAGTCTATTCAGGAAAATAAAATATTCAAAAGTCACTTTTCTGCTATAATTTAATTGCTCTGATCATTGTCCATGTAGCAACTAATTAGCTACTAATTTTTCAAACTCGTTTGAATTGAGACGCTTTCGTGTCTATTCACGAAAATAAAATATTCAAAAGTCACTTTTCTGCTATAATTTAATTGCTCTGATCATTGTCCATGTAGCAACTAATTAGCTACTAATTTTTCAAACTCGTTTGAATTGAGACGCTTTTGAGTCTATTCAGGAAAATAAAATATTCAAAAGTCACTTTTCTGCTATAATTTAATTGCTCTGATCATTGTCCATGTAGCAACTAATTAGCTACGAATTTTTCAAACTCGTTTGAATTGAGACGCTTTCGTGTCTATTCACGAAAATAAAATATTTAAAAATCACTTTTCTGCTATAATTTGATGGCTCTGATCATTATCCATGTAGCCACTAATTAGCAACTAATTTTTCAATATAGTTTGAGTTGAGACGCCTTCGTGTCTATTCACGAAAATAAGATATTTAAAAATCACTTTTCTGCTATAATTTAATTGCTCTGATCATTGTCCATGTAGCAACTAATTAGCTACCAATTTTTCAAACTCGTTTGAATTGAGACGCTTTCGTGTCTATTCACGAAAATAAAATATTCAAAAGTCACTTTTCTGCTATAATTTAATTGCTCTGATCATTGTCCACGTAGCAACTAATTAGCAACTAATTTTTCAAAGTCGTTTGAGTTGAGACGCTTTCGTGTCTATTCACGAAAACAAGATATTTAAAAATCACTTTTCTGCTATAATTTGATGGCTCTGATCATTATCCATGTAGCAACTAATTAGCAACTAATTTTTCAATATAGTTTGAGTTGAGACGCCTTCGTGTCTATTCACGAAAATAAGATATTTAAAAATCACTTTTCTGCTATAATTTAATTGCTCTGATCATTGTCCATGTAGCAACTAATTAGCTACCAATTTTTCAAACTCGTTTGAATTGAGACGCTTTCGTGTCTATTCACGAAAATAAAATATTCAAAAGTCACTTTTCTGCTATAATTTAATTGCTCTGATCATTGTCCACGTAGCAACTAATTAGCAACTAATTTTTCAAAGTCGTTTGAGTTGAGACGCTGTAACGTTGTTACTATTTTTTCCCGATATCCGGCAGTATATATTTCAGTTTTTATTAGTTTCACCCCTCTGTCGTAGCTCTATTAAATTTGAGTATTAATATTTATTTTAATATTTTATATGTAGTACTTTTCAAACATCTGGTATATATTACCTATATGATTTACGGTACCGTTCGCGCAAATCAGTCCGCGCATTTCTTAAGATTTGTAAGTAGGAGACCTCCTGAGTGGGGTCTAGAGAAAAATGGATAAAACGGATGGAACGAGACAAAAATGGGCTTTTTCACTTTTAACCGTTTGCCCTGATTCCTGACTGATTTTCGCGCACGAGGTAAGCGAATTTAAGAATATTGTTGTAAATAATTTTTTCCGTTATACATTCACTGGTGACTGATTTTTTTTGATTTAGAATTAATAGCATTTATTTTTGCACATTGTTTGTTTAAGATTTTAGAAAACTTTCTGCGTATTTGTGTACGATTCCGAAATAAATTGTTTTTGTTTTATTTGCTAGTTTTACTTTTCGGGAAAAGAGATATCTTTGGGAAATTTCAAGCATTGTCGCTGCATTTAGCAGGTATATTCTTGAGGATTTCTCAAACTATTTCGTTCAAACCCGACTGCAGCCGTTTATCTCACGGGGAAAATATTTTCAGGAATCTCAAAGACTGATCGCTGCATTTAGCAGGTGAATTCTTGAGAGGCTCTGAAAATTGCGAAGAGAAGCCCGGCCGTAGGAAAACTTTCTGCGTATTTGTGTACGATTCCGAAGTAAATTGTTTTTGTTTTATTTGCTGGCTTTGCTTTTCGGGAAAAGAGATATCTTTGAGAAATTTCAAGCATTGTCGCTGCATTTAGCAGGTATATTCTTGAGAATTCCTCAAACTATTTCGTTCAAACCCGACTGCAGCCGTTTATCTCACGGGAAAAATATTTTCAGGAATCTCAAAGACTGATCGCTGCATTTAGCAGGTGAATTCTTGAGCGGCTCTGAAAATAGCGAAGAGAAACCCGGCCGTAGGAAAACTTTCTGCGTATTTGTGTACGATTCCGAAGTAAATTGTTTTTGTTTTATTTGCTGGCTTTACTTTTCGGGAAAAGAGATATCTTTGAGAAATTTCAAGCATTGTCGCTGCATTTAGCAGGTATATTCTTGAGAATTTCTCAAACTATTTCGTTCAAACCCGACTGCAGCCGTTTATCTGACGGGAAAAATATTTTCAGGAATCTTAAAGTCTGATCGCTGCATTTAGCAGGTGAATTCTTGAGTGGCTCTGAAAATATCGAAGAGAAACCCGGCCGTAGGAAACAATTCATTCTAATATACAAGGATATTTGAAAAAAAAAGACAACTTGGAATAGTCTCGCACGTGTACTCTGCCATAGCAGGTGCAAAAGTTCGAGGGTTTTCCAAGGCGTGGAGCGAAATATTCTCACGCGTGTTCGCTGCATTTAGCAGGATCACAAAGGAGAGGTTTTCGGATTCTGTCATCTAACTTTTATTGAAGTAATTGATTTAGCGCCAACGGCCGTGGCAACGTCAATCTAAAAGGGGTTACGATCACCGTAATAACCTGGAATAATCTCGTACATGTTCGCTGCCAAGGCAGGTACAAAATTTGGGAGGTTTACAGGCGAATTGATAAAGTTTCCGTTTTTTCTTTCTTGTTTGCTCAGTACACAAGAGTATCAGTAACCGAGGGTAATCTATAAATTACCTTTATTTTGTTTAAACCGGTACACAAATATAAAGAACTGTTTGATTAAAATCTACTAGTGCCTTAATAACGCTTTCTCGGTGTATTTTTCATCTAACCGCTAGTTAAGTTTCACCATTTTCACCCGCATCTAGACATACTAGTAAAGTCTTGCACTTTAGCTTTTGCGTATTTTGTAAATAAAAATTAAACTATTTATTGCTTGGTGTATTGCTTTTGGTTTGAGGAATAACGTAGTTAGTTATTTGCAGATACTGTTTGACTTTAATACACCTTTATTTATTTAACTATATTGCTTCTGGGTGCATCCCTAAACTGTCAATTATTTCGGGGTGGAAATAAAATTTATAATTTCTTAAGCAACTGGTAGTTTCCTTTCCCGATAGTGGTAAACAAGTTTCCGTTTCCCACTACGTGTTACGTCGAGGTCAAGAACAACAAACCCCTGGAATTTTCCGTAACCTCCATCTGAGGCTATCTGGAACTCTTGACGCGAAGGGTCAAGGGGCCGTGGAGCAAACCACGTAAAAAATCTGGCGCCCGAGCATTCGTTGATAAGATTTTGCATCGAGGGTGACCAAAGTAACGTGACCTGTTGGTAAAATCCAAAGGGTAGGTGAATTAGACGTTACAACGCTTTCGTGTCTATTCACGAAAACAAGATATTTAAAAATCACTTTTCTGCTATAATTTGATGGCTCTGATCATTATCCATGTAGCAACTAATTAGCAACTAATTTTTCAATATAGTTTGAGTTGAGACGCCTTCGTGTCTATTCACGAAAATAAGATATTTAAAAATCACTTTTCTGCTATAATTTAATTGCTCTGATCATTGTCCATGTAGCAACTAATTAGCTACTAATTTTTCAAACTCGTTTGAATTGAGACGCTTTTGAGTCTATTCAGGAAAATAAAATATTCAAAAGTCACTTTTCTGCTATAATTTAATTGCTCTGATCATTGTCCATGTAGCAACTAATTATCTACGAATTTTTCAAACTCGTTTGAATTGAGACGCTTTCGTGTCTATTCACGAAAATAAAATATTCAAAAGTTACTTTTCTGCTATAATTTAATTGCTCTGATCATTGTCCATGTAGCAGCTAATTAGCAACTAATTTTTCAATATCGTTTGAGTTGAGACGCCTTCGTGTCTATTCACGAAAATAAGATATTTAAAAATCACTTTTCTGCTATAATTTAATTGCTCTGATCATTGTCCATGTAGCAACTAATTAGCTACTAATTTTTCAATATAGTTTGAGTTGAGACGCTTTCGTGTCTATTCACGAAAACAAGATATTTAAAAATCACTTTTCTGCTATAATTTGATGGCTCTGATCATTATCCATGTAGCAACTAATTAGCAACTAATTTTTCAATATAGTTTGAGTTGAGACGCCTTCGTGTCTATTCACGAAAATAAGATATTTAAAAATCACTTTTCTGCTATAATTTAATTGCTCTGATCATTGTCCATGTAGCAACTAATTAGCTACCAATTTTTCAAACTCGTTTGAATTGAGACGCTTTCGTGTCTATTCACGAAAATAAAATATTCAAAAGTCACTTTTCTGCTATAATTTAATTGCTCTGATCATTGTCCACGTAGCAACTAATTAGCAACTAATTTTTCAAAGTCGTTTGAGTTGAGACGCTTTCGTGTCTATTCACGAAAACAAGATATTTAAAAATCACTTTTCTGCTATAATTTGATGGCTCTGATCATTATCCATGTAGCAACTAATTAGCAACTAATTTTTCAATATAGTTTGAGTTGAGACGCCTTCGTGTCTATTCACGAAAATAAGATATTTAAAAATCACTTTTCTGCTATAATTTAATTGCTCTGATCATTGTCCATGTAGCAACTAATTAGCTACTAATTTTTCAAACTCGTTTGAATTGAGACGCTTTTGAGTCTATTCAGGAAAATAAAATATTCAAAAGTCACTTTTCTGCTATAATTTAATTGCTCTGATCATTGTCCATGTAGCAACTAATTATCTACGAATTTTTCAAACTCGTTTGAATTGAGACGCTTTCGTGTCTATTCACGAAAATAAAATATTCAAAAGTTACTTTTCTGCTATAATTTAATTGCTCTGATCATTGTCCATGTAGCAGCTAATTAGCAACTAATTTTTCAATATCGTTTGAGTTGAGACGCCTTCGTGTCTATTCACGAAAATAAGATATTTAAAAATCACTTTTCTGCTATAATTTAATTGCTCTGATCATTGTCCATGTAGCAACTAATTAGCTACTAATTTTTCAAACTCGTTTGAATTGAGACGCTTTTGAGTCTATTCAGGAAAATAAAATATTCAAAAGTCACTTTTCTGCTATAATTTAATTGCTCTGATCATTGTCCATGTAGCAACTAATTAGCTACTAATTTTTCAAACTCGTTTGAATTGAGACGCTTTCGTGTCTATTCACGAAAATAAAATATTCAAAAGTCACTTTTCTGCTATAATTTAATTGCTCTGATCATTGTCCATGTAGCAACTAATTAGCAACTAATTTTTCAAAGTCGTTTGAGTTGAGACGCTTTCGTGTCTATTCACGAATATAAAATATTCAAAAGCCACTTTTCTGCTATAATTTGATAGCTCTGATCATTGTCCATGGAGCAACTAATTAGCAACTAATTTTTGGTGTGTTTTGAATGATTTTACCGTGTAATATTTTATGACAAGGCTAACTTTTAAAAAAAGTTATCATTGTCATAATTTTCTCGGTAGCTATATGAGCAACAAATTCATGAGTAGGGCAACTAATTAGCACATAAAAAGCACCAAATTCTTAGGTATTCTAGACCTTATGAGGAAAATTTTATGGACATACAGAATTGTTAGTGCTTGATGGGATTATACTATTTATTATCAATGTTATTCGTTTAATGCAGTTATTGGACAAACATTCATCTTTTTAGGCGAAAATTCTCGATTGCATCGTAGAAGAGTAGTCGAAGACGGTATTCTACATTTGGAACTGCCCCCTCGATCGCCCGACCTCAGCTTTTACCCCGACTTTAGAGACAAATCGATCAAGGATACTTCAACGACCTTACTCTATTAGAAATATCAAAAAACAACATGTTAAAATATCTGTAAACAAATATTCAAGTATTTGAAGACATTCTATAAAAGGGAATTTTTTGTGAAAATCACGGTCTTATGGACCCTAATAAACGTACCCAAAGCACTCGTGACAGGTTGTTTTACTATTCATCCCGGTCACGTCCAGGCTGTTTTTACCATGTGTCATCCACCTGTTTCTAAGTGGGCTTCATTGGCGTCGAAATATGCTCATTTAATTTTTTTTTTTTAATATTATATAGCCACTTTCCTTAATATTATGTCTTTTACAATATAAAATTCAATAATTATTTGGTAATTTATAATTTATTTTCTTTTATACTTAAAAGCGCCGGTTACATAAAATTAAATAAACTTTCTTTACGAAGAAAGTTATATGAAAAAAAAATAGAATCGTTCTAAGCACGAAGCCTTAAAATGCTTCTATCGTGAATTTTGACTTCATGTTTGGAGAATTAAAAAAGTCGTTAGGACTTAGGTCGGGACTGTATGGAGGATGGTCCAACAATTCGATGTTTTAAAAACTAAATTGTTTTTCGAGCTGTGTAGTAGGGATGGCGATCTGAAATCGATTAATCGAATAATCGATTCCTCGGACCGAATAAATCGATATGTTGTATTGAATCGATTCAGTGAATCGATATTTTACCCTTGAAAATCGACTTTCGATTTTTTTTTGTGTTTTTGGTTTTTGTTTTTTTTTCAATTGCCCCGGCAACATCGCAAGTAGTGATGAGAGCGGAAACGCTCGGATCCCAGTAGACTCGACAGACACTGTTGCTTTTTTTTTTCAAAAAAGCTTATAGGGAACTCTATAAGTAGGGATGTTTAAAAAATTGAACGATTTTCATATAAATCAATTATTATTTTGTTATAATCGATTTTTAATTATCGATTTTTCGAGTAATATTAATCGATTTTGTATAAATTACGTGTGTTTAAGGAGTGGATTTTCGAAAACGGCTCTCGTATTATTTATTGACTATTTTTCAAAATTTTGACACCTTTTGACGATTATGGACCATTTCTCAAAATTATTGACCATTTTTTAACATTAATTATCAATATCTTAGAGTTTTCATAATTTTTTCATTAAATAGTGGAATTAATTAGAAACACTTAGTTTCGTTTAAAAAGGTAATATGAGTAGATTCCACAAAGTAAGGGTCCAAACAGTAAATTCATTTTTTAACAATTATTAACTTCTTTTGACAAAAATCGTCCATTTTGAAAATTAATTGACAATTATTGACCAATT
Source organism: Lochmaea crataegi (assembly GCA_947563755.1). Taxonomy (NCBI): domain Eukaryota; kingdom Metazoa; phylum Arthropoda; class Insecta; order Coleoptera; family Chrysomelidae; genus Lochmaea; species Lochmaea crataegi. The sequence goes on along the minus strand of CANOBC010000100.1, from coordinate 27,745 downwards.
TTGACAATTACTGATCATTTTTTAAAAATTATTGACCAATTTTGACAGTTTTGCAACAATTACTGACCATTTTTTACAATTATTGGCCAATTTTGACAGTTTTTCAACAATTATTGACCATTTTTCACAATTATTGGCCAATTTTGACAGTTTTTCAACAATTATTGACCAGTATTCAAAAATTTAACAATTATTGACACTTTTCAACAGTTTTTGACAATAATTAACAATTATTGACCATTTTTCAAATTTTTTTCAAAATTTTCGATAATTATCGACCACTTTTCAAATTTTTTTACAATTATTGACAATTTTCAGCAGTTTTTGACAATAATTGACAATTATTGACCATTTTTTAACAATTATTGACAGTTTTTGACAAAAATTGTATATTTTTAACAGTTTTTGACTATTATTGACCAATTTTGACAGTTTTGCAACAATAACGGATCATTTTTTAAAAATTATTGACCATTTTTATAATAATTATTGACCAATTTTGACAGTTTTTCAACAATTACTGACTATTTTTCCAAATTTTTCAACAATTATTGATCATTTTTTTTAAATTATTGACCATTTTTCAACAATTATTGACCAATTTTGACAGTTTTTCAACAATTATTGACCATTTTTCCAAATTTTTTAACCATTTTTGAAAATATTTGGCAATTTTTCAAAATTTTAACAATTATTGACAATTTTCAACAGTTTTTGACAATAATTGACCATATTTCGAAATTTTTGACAATTTTCATATATTATTTGATTTTTTTTCAATCCGATAAATATCGTTAACGAATAAATCTCTTAGGTTTATTATCGGAATATATACGAAAAGCATGTCCATTTTTAAAACAATCCAAAAAAAAAAAGATCTTTTCGCAGAAATCGATTTATTTTTTATTAAAATCGATTTTTTCGACAAATCCATTAATTTTGAACGAAGAAAAATCGATTTTTATTTTATCGATTATTATTTTCCATTAATCTCACACATTCCTAATCCAATACTTTGTGATAATAATATGGTAATAAAAAAATAATTGTTATTATTATCGAATTCCCTGAACTTAAAAAAAATCCCCAATTTGACTGACAAGAGATCCCGGAGAGAGATTGTTTATTTAGGGGTACCTTTCTTGTTGTTTTTCAATAAAAAAGATCGATTTATATTTACATTGTAAAAAATACATACTTGAAAAAAATCGATCTTTTAGAGCTCGATTTTTTATGTATCGATTCATCAGGTTACGATTCGAATCGATTTAAAAATCGATCTTTTTTAGAAAGAGTCGCCATCCCTACTGTGAAGGAACTTGGTGGATGATCATACGTCTTTGGGGGTAATTTTTTTCTAGTAGATGTAAAAATCCGTCAAACTTAACTTACATTAAAATAAAAAACGTGTAGGTATTTATGATCTAATTTTATCACTGTGATTTTAGATTACGGTAATATTCCCAAATACTATAGTGTATTGTTATCATATTGACAGCTCAAGAGCTCATTATAAAATCAAAAACGTGTCTGAAACACTTCAGGGTGATTCAAAGAATTAAACAGAATTGTAAGCGCTTCTTCATGTAAATAAGTGTTCAGTTAGCAACTTTCGCTAGATTCTTCCTGTATAGTGAACCGCAGGTAGCGAGGACAATAGAACCCTAATACCAGTATTCTATAAATATCTATCATGTTACCATTTAAGTTAGTAGTTAAGTAACTGTCATTGAGGTTATCAAAGACAAAGTTTATTTTCGGGTTCATAAGAGTAAATCCAGGATTCATCACTACTGACAATACTGTATACAGGTTGTACCAATTTTACGACAAAGTTCGGTATATGGGTTATTTTAAGAGATATCATGAGATGTTATCAAGAAAATTAGTAGATGTCTTAAAGTTCATTTTTTTAAATCATCTGGAACTATACAGACTGTTGTTTGATTTCTGGATGGTGGTCGTTTTGGATGATGGTCGTAGGAAAAATACAGTGTGCAAATGCTAATTTATCACTCGTATGAATTGCTTTCATACTCGTGAGAAATTAGCACTTTTCCGCACTAGTTACACAATATACTATTATTTTCGTCTTTGATAATATTTTCAATGTTTTTACTCCATTTGCTGGTTATGCAGTGATTGACCTGGAAGTTTATCAATTTTTGCACTTTTTGCACTAGTTATACAATAACTATTTTTTATAATTTTGAAATGAATAGTTACTTATTTTAAAAAAAATAGTGCATTTTTCCAAAGTATCTCATTTTTTAATAAAAATATAAAATTAAGCAGGTTAAAATTAAATTTCGTATACAAATCAATACAATGGGGCGAATGAAAACGAAACGTAGTCAGGATTTACGCAGGTAGACACTCGAAGGAAGCAAGTAAATTAAATTTAACGTCATGCTAGGCTGCTCTAAAAAATTCAACTTGTTACTTTTTACACGGTAGAATAGATCACCAGAAGGTGGATCTAACAACAACAAGTGAAGTGGACGTAATGGATATTTTATCGCTCAGGGTGGTAAGTTGTGGTGATAAGAATCGATTATGAATACATTTTTTAACTTTAAACCTTATCATCATAAAACATTATCTTGGCGGCAGATAAGAGGAGTGCAACTGTAATTATGGATCAAATTGAGTAAAAAATGTATTAATAAATGACCCTGAGTAGCTCTGTTATTATTGGGAATAATTTAAAACTTTTTATACTAGTTGTGGCGTAGATGTCGAAAATAATAGTTTAATACTATTATAACGACTTATAAAGTTTTTGAAAAATATTTTTCAAAAAACAGAGACCGTTCACTCAAAAGCAACAACTACTTCTCGGGCTACGCTGCTAGGATACCGTTCTAATCAAGACTTCGTAGAGGCAAGACCTTCTTCAACCACCACCTTTTCCGGAAACAACAACTTCAAAAGCCAATCGACGTCAAAAAGGTAGTGGCGCCCTCAATTTTTACAACCCATTTTTTTTAACACTGTATAGCTTCTTCAATCATTTTCCTTACCCTTCTCGATAAATGAATCAATGGATCTGTTTTATCCAAGAAAAAATAAGGTTATGACTTTGAAGAAATCGACAGAAATTTCCAAATAGTGAGGGGGGGCGGTCTCGAAATAATCACTCGTCGTTCGGATCCCCTTTCGTTTTGACAAGCATAGCCTACCATTAAAGCGCCTTTTTGTATTTTTAATGTCAAATAAATCAATAAAAATATCAAAAATACACTAAATACTTTTCATTATCCTTTTGAACTGATTTTTTTTTCGTTCAAATTTTTCTTTACTACGTCAATGTATGCTCATATTGTAATCTCATAATTCCCTGAAACCTGTAAAATACACACATCGGATAGAAATACACATCATCCTGATTGATTTATGTCACCAACGACTAAAATACTCGACTTTTACTTCATTTAAATTGAAAAGAAACCAGTGGGAGCCATTATTGACCATTTTAACAGGAAGTGGATCATAAAAATTTGGCACAATTCGTCTCTTAAAAAAACTAGTCATAAAATACTGTTTTGATTGCTTTTATTGTTTTTTTTGCCATTTTCGGTATTGAAAAATAAAATGAATTTCAATAATATCCTTTGTGTTCCCATTTGAAAAAATTTCATCCTTTTTTAAAATTTTTTTAAGGAATAGGGACTTTTTCGCAAAAAACTTTAGATCCTTCGCAATTTTATAAAATGATACACGAACAATTTTCAAAAATTCGCTGGAAAATTTTTTATTTTTTATTTTTCCAAAAATGACCATTCGAACGGACGTCTTCATTCAAACATTTCGCAATTTCATAAAACATTTTTAAAAACTGATCAATTTTCAAAAATTTGCAAAATAAAATCAATTATTTAAAAAAATATTTATAAAAAGGACAGTTCGAGTAGTTTTTATACTTTTTTAAAACTTTTTTCAAATCTCGTCCAATTTTCAAAAATTTGTAAAATAAAATCATCTTTTTTTCTAATTTGTCATTAAAGATAAAAAAAGGACATTTTTACTGATTTAAATATTATTTTTTGCACATTAAAAAAATTATCATTCAATTTTTATTTTTTTCAAAAAGGACTATTTGGAGGACTTTTTTCGTAAAAGAGTTCAAATTCTTCGAAATTTTATAAACGTTTTTTTTAAATTCGAACAATTTGAAAAAATTTGCAAAGAAACTTCAACTATTCTATGAAATAAAAATATGAAAAGATTTTTTATTTTTCCAAAAAGGACCATTCGAACGGACGTTTTCATTCAAACATTTCGCAATTTCATAAAACATTTTTAAAAACTGGTCAATTTTCAAAAATTTGCAAAATAAAATCAATTATTTAAAAAAATATTTATAAAAAGGAAAGTTCGAGTAGTTTTTATACTTTTTTAAAACTTTTTTCAAATCTCGTCCAATTTTCAAAAATTTGTAAAATAAAATCATCTTTTTTTCTAATTTGTCATTAAAGATAAAAAAAGGACATTTTTACTGATTTAAATATTATTTTTTGCACATTAAAAAAATTATCATTCATTTTTTTATTTTTTCAAAAAGGACTATTTTGGAGGACTTTTTCATAAAAAAGTTCAAATTCTTCGGAATTTTATAAAATGATACGTTTTTTTTTAAATTCGAACAATTTGAAAAAATTTGCAAAAAAACTTCAACTATTCTATGAAATAAAAATATGAAAAGATTTTTTATTTTTCCAAAAAGGACTATTCGAACGGACGTTTTCATTCAAACTTTTCGCAATTTCATAAAATATTTTTAAAAACGAACAATTTCCAAAATAAAATCAAATATTTAAAAAAATATTTATAAAAAGGGAATTTATAGTAGTCCCAGGACTTGGGAGATGATAGAAAGACTAAAAATAATTATAATACTTTATATGCAATTTTTTCCTTAAGCCCTTCGATAGGGCTCTAAAGTTGGGAATTAAAAATGGTTTTTTATTTATAATTATTAAATGGCTTATTGGAAATTGGTGAAATTTTAACCGTTTATAAACACTATAATTGCACACTTTTTGGTGTCAAAAACGAGGCTACTCTACACTTGTGAGCTCAGGTACGGACTAAGTTCAATAATCGATGCGTCAATTTTTTTTGTTAAATATAAATTATGTGGTCGTTGATGCCACATCGGTTGAAAAGACAACAAATTTCATGCTGTCGTAAAAAATAGGATGTCTTCGATTTAGTATAGGATGACTGGTTTTCTCGCATAAATAATAACTGTATTTCGTTAACAATTCAATAAACTTTAACGTCGAAAATACATACAGATGGAACGATGAATATAGACACGCCTTTCAGTATGAAATAGTAATTATTAGAACGAGCTTACTCTTGTGGTTTTCAAAGCACTATTCACTTGTATATAACTTTGCTTTGGGTTTGAATCACTAAACAAACTTTAACTTTATAAAAAAATGCACTGCCTACTTCAACTGCCGAAGAATAATAGTAAATATTGTAAGGCGCCGATCAGCCGCCAGGGAAAAGAAAACAAAACGCGATTTTGACCTAAGGTATAAATGTTTTGGAGGCAGTGGCGCGCCGGTAGAAATGTCGAATGAAAATAAAAGAACTAAAATATAACTACATGCTAAAATATGTTGAACGTGTGATTTCAACAATACATTTTTTGAGTTATAAATGCAACAATTACCTTTTTTAAATGTTAAATGTTAATGGAATGTAGTATATCATTTTGAATCTCTATAAAAAAGGTAGTTTTTATAGTCCCAAATTTTGGAAAAAATTGAAATTGAAATATTGAAAATTTTTCGAAATTTGACGCTTTTTCGGTAAAAAAAACTTTTTGAGGGGTGGAAAGAGACATTATTGCGATTTCCGGCCAAAGTTGAGGTTCTAGAAAAAAAAGTTCCTTATAAAAGTTGTAGATCTTGGAAAAATCTACAACTTTTTCATTAGTGACTTTTTCACATGACCTGAAAATTAGTTCGAAAAACGCAAAAAACTGCATTTTTCGTTTTAGTTTCGTCAATAATTGTTTTATTTTGATGAAAATTTGGTAGAAGGTAGCATTCAGTCATAAACCATGAAAAAAATTTTCTAATGGAAATATTAAATTTTTTTCGAATTTTGACGCTTTTTCGGTAAAAAACACTTTTTGGAGGGTGGAAAAAGACATTATTGCGATTTCCGGCCAAAGATGAGGTCCTAAAAAAAAAGTTGAATATAAACGTTGTAGATCTTGGAAAAATCTACAACTTTTTCATTCGTGACTTTTTCACATAACCTCAAAATTATCTCGAAAAACGCAAAAAACTGCATTTTTCGTTTTTTATTTTTAGTTTCGTTAGAAAATGTACGATTTTGATGAAAATTTGGTAAAAGGTAGTTTTTATAGTCACAAATTTTGGAAAAAAATTTCAAATTGAAATATTGAAATTTGACGCTTTTTCGGTAAAAAACACTTTTTTAGGGGGTGGAAAAACACATTATTGCGATTTATGGCCAAAGTTGAATTCCTAGAAAAAATCTTTGTAGATCTTGGAAAAATCTACAACTTTTTCATTAGTGACTTTTTCACATAACCTCAAAATTAGCTCGAAAAACGCAAAAAACTGCATTTTTCGTTTTTTATTTTTAGTTACGTCAAAAATTGTTCGATTTTGATGAAAATTTGGTAAAAGGTAGTTTTTATAGTCAAAAATTTTGGAAAAAAATTTCAAATTTCAAATTGAAATTTTTTCGAAATTTGACGCTTTTTTGGTAAAAAACACTTTTTTGGGGGGTGGAAAAAGACATTATCGCGATTTCCGACCAAAGATGAGGTCCTAGAAAAAAAAGTTGAATATAAAAGTTGTAGATCTTGGAAAAATCTACAACTTTTTCATTAGTGATTTTTTCACATAACCTCAAAATTAGTTCGAAAACCGCAAAAAACTACAATTTTCGTTTTTTATTTTTAGTTTCGTCAAAATTTTTTGGATTTTGATGAAAATTTGGTAGAAGGGAGCATTCATAGTCACAAACCATGAAAAAAAATTTCAAATGAAAATATTGAAGTTTTATCGAAATTTGTTGCTCTTTCGGTAAAAAACACTTGGGGCGGTTATAGCGATTTCTGGCCAAAGATGAGGTCCTAGAAAAAAAAGTTGAATATAAAAGTTGTAGATCTTGGAAAAATCTACAACTTTTTCATTAGTGATTTTTTCACATAACCTCAAAATTAGTTCGAAAACCGCAAAAAACTACAATTTTCGTTTTTTATTTTTAGTTTCGTCAAAATTTTTTGGATTTTGCGTTTTCCGGCCAAAGTTGAGGTCCCAGAAAAAACAGTTGATTATAAAAGTTGTAGATCTTGGAAAAATCTACAACTTCTTAATCAGTGACTTTTTCACATAACCTCAAAATTAGCTCGAAAAACGCAAAAAACTTCATTTTTCGTTTTTTATTTTGTTTCGTCAAAAATTGTTCGATTTTGATGAAAATTTGGGAAAAACTAGTTTTTATAGTCACAAATTTTGGAAGAAACTTTCATATTGAAATATTGAAAATTTTTTGAAATTTGACGCTTTTTCGGTAAAAAACACCTTTTTTGGGGGGTGGAAAAATACATTATTGCGATTTCCGGACAAAGATGAGGTCCTAGAAACAAAAGTTGAATATAAAAGTTGTAGATCTTGGAAAAATCTACAACTTTTTCATTAGTGACTTTTTCACATAACCTCAAAATTAGTTCGAAAAACGCAAAAAGCTGCATTTTTTGTTTTTTATTTTCAGTTTCGTCAAAAATTGTTCAATTTCAATGAAAATTTGGTAAAAGGTAGTTTTTATAGTCAAAAATTTTGGAAAAAAATTTCAAATTAAAATATTGACATTTTTTCGAAATTTGACGCTTTTTCGGTAAAAAATACTTTTTTGGGGGGTGGAAAAAGACATTATTGCGATTTCCGACCAAAGATGAGGTCCTAGAAAAAAAAGTTGAATATAAACGTTGTAGATCTTGGAAAAATCTACAACTTTTTCATTAGTGATTTTTTCACATAACCTCAAAATTAGTTCGAAAACCGCAAAAAACTACAATTTTCGTTTTTTATTTCTAGTTTCGTCAAAATTTTTTTTGATTTTGATGAAAATTTGGTAGAAGGGAGCATTCATAGTCACAAACCATGAAAAAAAATTTCAAATGAAAATATTGAAGTTTTATCGAAATTTGTTGCTCTTTCGGTAAAAAACACTTGGGGCGGTTATAGCGATTTCTGGCCAAAGATGAGGTCCTAGAAAAAAAAGTTGAATATAAAAGTTGTAGATCTTGGAAAAATCTATAACTTTTTCAATAGTGACTTTTTCACATAACCTCAAAATTAGTTCGAAAAACGCAAAAAACTACATTTTTCATTTTTTATTTTTAGTTTCGTCAAAATTTTTTGGATTTTGATGAAAATTTGGTAGAAGGGAGCATTCATAGTCACAAACCATGAAAAAAAAATTCAAATGAAAATATTGAAGTTTTTTCGAAATTTGATGCTCTTTCGGTAAAAAACACTTTTTTGTGGTGTGGAAAAAGACATTATTGCGTTTTCCGGCCAAAGTTGAGGTCCCAGAAAAAACAGTTGATTATAAAAGTTGTAGATCTTGGAAAAATCTACAACTTCTTAATCAGTGACTTTTTCACATAACCTCAAAATTAGCTCGAAAAACGCAAAAAACTTCATTTTTCGTTTTTTATTTTGTTTCGTCAAAAATTGTTCGATTTTGATGAAAATTTGGGAAAAACTAGTTTTTATAGTCACAAATTTTGGAAGAAACTTTCATATTGAAATATTGAAAATTTTTTGAAATTTGACGCTTTTTCGGTAAAAAACACCTTTTTTAGGGGGTGGAAAAATACATTATTGCGATTTCCGGACAAAGATGAGGTCCTAGAAACAAAAGTTGAATATAAAAGTTGTAGATCTTGGAAAAATCTACAACTTTTTCATTAGTGACTTTTTCACATAACCTCAAAATTAGTTCGAAAAACGCAAAAAGCTGCATTTTTCGTTTTTTATTTTTAGTTTCGTCAAAAATTGTTCGATTTCAATGAAAATTTGGTAAAAGGTAGTTTTTATAGTCAAAAATTTTGGAAAAAAATTTCAAATTAAAATAATGACATTTTTTCGAAATTTGACGCTTTTTCGGTAAAAAACACTTTTTTGGGGGGTGGAAAAAGACATTATTGCGATTTCCGACCAAAGATGAGGTCCTAGAAAAAAAAGTTGAATATAAACGTTGTAGATCTTGGAAAAATCTACAACTTTTTCATTAGTGACTTTTTCACATAACCTCAAAATTAGTTCGAAAAACGCAAAAAGCTGCATTTTTTGTTTTTTATTTTTAGTTTCGTCAAAAATTGTTCAATTTCAATGAAAATTTGGTAAAAGGTAGTTATAATAGTCAAAAATTTTGGAAAAAAATTTCAAATTAAAATATTGACATTTTTTCGAAATTTGACGCTTTTTCGGTAAAAAACACTTTTTTGGGGGGTGGAAAAAGACATTATTGCGATTTCCGACCAAAGATGAGGTCCTAGAAAAAAAAGTTGAATATAAACGTTGTAGATCTTGGAAAAATCTACAACTTTTTCATCAGTGATTTTTTCACATAACCTCAAAATTAGTTCGAAAACCGCAAAAAACTACAATTTTCGTTTTTTATTTTTAGTTTCTTCAAAATTTTTTGGATTTTGATGAAAATTTGGTAGAAGGGAGCATTCATAGTCACAAACCATGAAAAAAAATTTCAAATGAAAATATTGAAGTTTTATCGAAATTTGTTGCTCTTTCGGTAAAAAACACTTGGGGCGGTTATAGCGATTTCTGGCCAAAGATGAGGTCCTAGAAAAAAAAGTTGAATATAAAAGTTGTAGATCTTGGAAAAATCTATAACTTTTTCAATAGTGACTTTTTCACATAACCTCAAAATTAGTTCGAAAAACGCAAAAAACTATATTTTTCATTTTTTATTTTTAGTTTCGTCAAAATTTTTTGGATTTTGATGAAAATTTGGTAGAAGGGAGCATTCATAGTCACAAACCATGAAAAAAAAATTCAAATGAAAATATTGAAGTTTTTTCGAAATTTGATGCTCTTTCGGTAAAAAACACTTTTTTGTGGTGTGGAAAAAGACATTATTGCGTTTTCCGGCCAAAGTTGAGGTCCCAGAAAAAACAGTTGATTATAAAAGTTGTAGATCTTGGAAAAATCTACAACTTCTTAATCAGTGACTTTTTCACATAACCTCAAAATTAGCTCGAAAAACGCAAAAAACTTCATTTTTCGTTTTTTATTTTTAGTTTCGTCAAAAATTGTTCGATTTTGATGAAAATTTGGGAAAAACTAGTTTTTATAGTCACAAATTTTGGAAGAAACTTTCATATTGAAATATTGAAAATTTTTCGAAATTTGACGCTTTTTCGGTAAAAAACACCTTTTTTGGGGGGTGGAAAAATACATTATTGCGATTTCCGGACAAAGATGAGGTCCTAGAAACAAAAGTTGAAAATAAAAGTTGTAGATCTTGGAAAAATCTACAACTTTTTCATTAGTGACTTTTTCACATAACCTCAAAATTAGTTCGGAAAACGCAAAAAGCTGCATTTTTCGTTTTTTATTTTTAGTTTCGTCAAAAATTGTTCGATTTCAATGGAAATTTGGTAAAAGGTAGTTTTTATAGTCAAAAATTTTGGAAAAAAATTTCAAATTAAAATATTGACATTTTTTCGAAATTTGACGCTTTTTCGGTAAAAAACACTTTTTTGGGGGGTGGAAAAAGACATTATTGCGATTTCCGACCAAAGATGAGGTCCTAGAAAAAAAAGTTGAATATAAAAGTTGTAGATCTTGGAAAAATCTACAACTTTTTCATTAGTGATTTTTTCACATAACCTCAAAATTAGTTCGAAAAACGCAAAAAACTGCATTTTTCGTTTTTTATTATTAGTTTCCTTAAAAAATGTTCGATTTTGATAAAAATTTGGTAAAATGTAGTTTTTATAGCCACAAATTTTGGAAAAAATATTCAAATTGCTATATAGAAATTTTTTCGAAATTTGACGCTATTTCGATAAAAAACACCTTTTTTGGGGGGTGGAAAAATATATTATTGCAATTTCCGGCCAAAGTTGAGGTCCTACAAAAAAAAGTTGAATATAAAAGTTGTAGATCTTGGAAAAATCTACAACTTTTTCATTAGTGATTTTTTCACATAACCTCAAAATTAGTTCGAAAAACGCAAAAAACTGCATTTTTCGTTTTTTATTTTTAGTTTCGTCAAAAATTGTTCGATTTTGATAAAAATTTGGTAGAAGGTGGTTTTTATAGTCACAAATTTTGGAAAAAAATTTCAAATTGAAATATTGAAATTTTTTCGAAATTTGACTCTTTTTCGGTAAAAAACACTTTTTTTGAGCGGTGGACATTATTGCGATTTCCGGCCAAAGTTAATCTTTTTTTTTTCAAGTTTGAGTACAGAGGAAAACCAACTTATCAGAGAAACACTGACAGTACCTCGCGTGGTCCGAATGGGCCCATGTTCAAAAAATAATTAAATCAATTTTTTTAATGAATTTTGGTAATTTTTTTCGACGAGTAATCTCTGCACTGCCACTGATTAAAACGCAATACCGCATAATACATTCGGATGAAATAATACCAAGTTAATGTTGAAGAATTCGAAATTTTTGCACGTGGGTGTTTGGCAACGACCATTTTCGCATTTGCTTATTGTTGAATATTATTCGGCTTGTGCGAACTCTGCTTCGCATTGCAAATTACTTTCCATAGCGGTCACATCGACAGAAGACAGAACTGCGGGGTTTTTAAAATTCGATATTTCGGACTTTAGTGGGCGGTTACCAGGAAATATCTTTTGTTCCAAACCGAAAAATAAGGTTTTTCTAAGAACCGTATTGTCTTTAAGTCAGTTAACCATATTTCGTCGAAATGTTATTAAAATCTCAAGTTATTTTCTAAAAACATGGGATGAACGAATAAACTTGTAGTAAGAGAGCTCGGAGACATTTTTGAGTAGTTATTTTAGGTACGCCTGAAAAGTAGTGATGAGCGATATCGTGATTTTTTAATCACGTTGTGAAATGATATCAGTTATCACGACATTAGATATTCTGTTTTGAATATACGACTGGAAAAATGTATCCATATCAGTTTATCATATTTTATTGTATTCTCAAATTTCCCTACAAAGCTAAAAAATGTTTTCAAATTCCTGTCCCTAATTTTCTACTTTCCGATTTTTCCAAAAAATTTTTCCTACAAATAACTAATAGAAAAATCTCCTTCATGTTACCAACAGCAAAAAAAGTATAGACATGATAAAAAAAAAGAAAAGAGCACGAAGTCTCTCTATAATCTTACGGTAATGGACGAAATTCAATTTTGTTGTCGAATGAGAGAGATGAAGCTAAAGGAGATTATATTATGTTCGATTTAGATTTATTTATCCGATTCATTGTCGTTTTCTCTGGCTGCGATCACGTCACGCTTTGGATATGATAATTTGTTCGTATCAGTGCAAAAGTAACAGTTTGTGAAATATCGCTCATCACTAGCGTCCAGTAAATACTTCTCCTATACTTTCCAAACACAGTAAAGATACGAAGTTTTGATGGTAGTGAATTATCTCATGTCATTTTAGTCACAATATATAATATCTTGAATATACTAGTATTTTCTTCCTAAAGTAGAACCGTCCATACCTGATTTGGTCACATGTGATTTTTTTTGCTGATTGCTGTTTTTCTATAAATAAAGATCTTCCAATAATTCATCCGTGGCAAGAACATAAAAAAAAATGTAAATGAATTGAATTCTGTCCGCATCGTCGACCATGGAAACGCCATTATTCGATTTAAATGTAATGTAATCGAATGGGGAATAATAAGGAAAATGATTCACGAAGGAATCCGTTTTGTGTGGTGTTGGCTGTTGAGATATTCCAACCAACTTGGGATTGGCTTTTAAAATGTATTCGTAATAAAATTGATTTTGTCGAATATACAGAGCATTTCAATGAAAACGTAATTCTGAAGGCGTCACTTTTATGAAAAAATGCTTTTCCAACGAATGTTCATTTGTATAAAATGGTAGAGTACCAATGTGGCACTCAACGTGTTAAACGAATCATTTCCTGGTCGGTGGATAGATCCTCACCACCAATGTTGAAATGGTCACCTAGGTCACCCGATTTAACTCTCCTAGACTTTTTTTATGGGGATATTTGAAAACCAAAATTTATGCCACTCAGCCAGCATCTATAGATGATTTAGGAGTGGTGACCATAGGGGGGAGGGGGTTAAAGTTATAAGACGATTTTTGACGTGTTTTTTCATTTTTTAATAAAAGTGACGCATTGAGTTTTCATTGAACTGCTCAAGAGGCACTATTTTTAGGTAATTTTATTGTAGGTTAGTGAGTTAAATGGTTGTTTAGATGGTAAAAAAACTATTTTCTTTGTTTAATGTCGTCTGTATTGTATTTTAAATGTTTTTTTATTAAATTTAATAGATAGTGGTTCAAGATTTTAATTTGCCGCCCTATAGTATTGTTGCATTTTTTCCCAGTGGATTGGTGTTTTAACCCTTCAGTGGTGACTCTGTGGTCTGACGGACCGCAACGATTCAATTCGTTCTGTATTATTTGTAATGGGATTTTTGAATATATGTTCGTTACAGGGTTGTTCCTGTCATTACAATTATGCATAATGATGCATAATAGAATGACCATTTTTCGTAAATTTTTTACCATTTTTCATAGATTTTCATAATTTTTGACAATTATTGACCATTTTTTAAAAAAATTTTTAAAATTTCAACAATTATTGGCCAATTTTTGACAGTTTTGACAATTATTGATCATTTTTGACAATTTTTCCAAATTTTAACAATTATTGACCATTTTTGAGAATTTTTGACACTTTTTAACAATTATTGACCATTTTTGTCAGTTTTTTATAATTATTGACCATTTTTTTTAAAATTTTGACAATTTTCAACAATTATTAACATTTTTTATAATTATTGGCAATTTTTGAACAGTTTTGACAGGTTCTGACAATTTTTCAAAATTTTTGACCATTTCAACAATTATTGACAGTTTCTTATAATTATTGACCATTTCTTCAAAAAGTTTTACAATTTTTGACCATTCAACAATTCTCGCAACAATTATTGACCATTTTTGACAGTTTCTGACAATTATTGACCATTTTTGATAATTTTTCAAAAATTTTGACCATTTTTCAAAAATTTTGACAATTTTCAACAATTGTTGAACAGTTTTGACAAGTTCTGACAATTTTTCAAAAATTTTGACCATTTCAACAATTATTGACAGTTTTTTTTAAATAATTGACCATTTTCTCAAAATTTTGAAAATTTTTGACCATTTTTAAAAATATTCAACAATTTTTGACCATTTCAACAATTATTGACAGTTTTTTTAAAATAATTGACCATTTTCTCAAAATTTTGAAAATTTTTGACCATTTTTAAAAATATTCAACAATTTTTGGCCATTTTTGAGCATTTTTGACAGGTTCTGACATTTATTGACAATATTTCAAAAATTTTGACAATTTTTAATAATTATTGACCATTTTTGACAATTTTTAAAATTTTTTTAGCCATTTTTCAAAATTTTTGACAATTATTGACCATTTTTTCAAATATTTACCATTTTTGACAATTATTGACCATTTTTCCAAATTTTTGACCATATTTCAAAATTTTTGACAATTTTTCAAAAATTTTAACACATTTGGCAATTATTGAACATTTTTTCAAAATGTTGACCATTTTTTAAAATTTTTCAAAAATTTTGACCATTTTTGACAATTTTTCAAAAATTTTGACCATTTTTCAAAAATTCGACAATTTTCAACAGTTATTGACCATTTTTGACAGTTTTATTATTGCGATTTCCGGCCAAAGTTGAGTTCCTAGAATAAAAAGTTGATTATAAAAGTTGTAGATCTTGGGAAAATCTACAACTTTTACAACAGTGACTTTTTCACATAACCTCAAAATTAGCTCGAAAAACGCAAAAAACTGCCTTTTTCGTTTTTTATTTTTGGTTTCGTTAAAAAATGTTAGATTTTGATGAAAATTTAGTAAAAGGTAGCTTTGATAGTCACAAACCATGAAAAAAAATTTCAAATTAAAATATTGGAAAATTTTCGAGTTATTACATTTTTTCGATAAAACACACTTTTTTTGGGGGGTGGAAAAAGAAATTATTGCGATTTCCGGTCAAAGTTGAGTTCCTAGAATAAAAAGTTGTAGATCTTGGGAAAATCTACAACTTTTTCATTAGTGACTTTTCCACATAACCTCAAAATTAGCTCGAAAAACGCAAAAAACTGCATTTTTCGTTTTTTACTTTTGGTTTCCTTAAAAAATGTTCGATTTTGATGAAAATTTAGTAGAAGGTAGCTTGATAGTCACAAACCATGGAAAAAAATTTCAAATTAAAATATTGGAAATTTTTCGAGTTATTACATTTTTTCGGTAAAACACTTTTTTTGGGGAGTGGAAAAAGAAATTAATGCGATTTCCGGCCAAAGTTGAGTTCCTAGAATAAAAAGTTGATTATAAAAGTTGTAGATCTTGAGAAAATCTACAACTTTTTCATTAGAGACTTTTTCACATAACCTCAAAATTAGCTCGAAAAACTCAAAAAACTGCATTTTTCGTTTTTTATTTTTGGTTTCGTTAAAAAATGTTAGATTTTGATGAAAATTTAGTAGAAGGTAGCTTTGATAGTCACAAACCATGGAAAAAAATTTAAAATTAAAATATTGGAAAATTTTCGAGTTATAACGTTTTTTCGGTAAAACAAACTTTTTTTGGGGGGTGGAAAAAGAAATTATTGCGATTTCCGGCCAAAGTTGAGTTCCTAGAATAAAAAGTTGATTATAAAAGTTGTAGATCTTGGGAAAATCTATAACTTTTTCATTAGTGACTTTTCCACATAACCTCAAAATTAGCCCTAAAAACGCAAAAACCTGCACATTTTTCGTTTTTTATTTTTAGTTTCGTTAAAAAAAGCACGATATCGCTCATCACTATAGATAACGCCACTTGCCGCTACCACTAAAAATCCCGTATCGCAAGGTATCGATACACTACAAATTTATCGATACTTGGAATGCATCGAAAAGCATAGTATCGATATAAAATATCGAGTATCGGAAATAAAAGTATCGATACACTGGAATATCGGATAGTATCGCGCATCCCTAGCCCAGGAATAAACCTGGCTCGTTAGTGTGTTAGCAGTGTTGGTACAGAGTAGTGCGTCAGCGTATCTTACAAATTTTATAATACTAGAGTATACGGTGCCTCAGACCCTACGTCACTAGTTTATGGAAATTATTATTTTTTACTTTATTCCATTAAGATAAACGCTAATTTATTGGCAACTTAAACCAATATTTATTCGTCAAAGATCAATATATTGTATTAATACATTTAATCAATTAATATACCATTTTTTCTAAACTTAAGGAGTAATTATGTTCCTTTTTGCTAAGTAAAATATTTGTAATTATTTGCTGTTTTATTGAAAAAATGATATACATAGTAAAAAATAAAAATTTGCTAAAAACATCAGTTTCGGTCTATCAGACCGGCGTCATCGTTTTCGTACTAACCAAGCACGTCACCACTGAAGGGGAGTACTATGCTAAAATTGGGAACCGCAAGAAGCAATTATTTTCCGCAAAAATGTTTTATTTTCCATACGCATGAAATAATTTTCATAAAACTTTTTTCGAGTTAATAACCACAAACATTTAGTAACAACGGGGCTGCTGAAGCAGCCGTCATCTACACTGTTAAAAAAAATAATCTGAATATGAGTTCACCAGTTGATTTACAATTCTACAAATTTATTTTATTGTGTATATTTCGCGATTTTGACTTGGACATATTCCTTGAATTTTGCAACTTCTGCAACCTCCTACCAATCAAACCCACTATTCTCAACCAATAATAATTTAAACGCAAATTTTGCCATTTCTGTCAACTTTTAACATATTTTTGACCTTTTTACTTATCGCTGCGATAATTTTGAAAATATTCATGTAATTTCATAACCTACCAAGAATTATGGATATTAAAAGCTTCTCAAGGAAAAAACCCCATGTAAAACCCACTCAAATTGTCTCGACAACCCGATTAGGACAAGTCAATCACTTTCACTAAAAAAAAAAAATAATAATAATAATCAATGAATGAACAAATATAAAGAACCGGTCTCCACCCGAGCTAAAACAATCTACTCCACCACTGACCTTGTATCATCTTAATGCAATTATAATTCCACTAGTCCATTGACGTATCAAAAAAAAATTCCTACAGAAAAACAAATAAAAATCAAAATACGGTTTATTTATTGTTTTTATAAGCACGCCAATGTACTTCAACGTAACGTAATTCCATCGGAGAATAATAACAAGAAAAGAATTCGAATCGGAGATTTAAAATCCTTGCCGGGGGCCATAAAAGTGACCGCAGCACACTCGATGATGGCGTTGCAAGTAGCTAGAGAGATTTTTTTTATTTCTAAATTCGACGCAGGTCCACGGACTAGTTGGTTATTTTTTTGTTTGTAGAGCAAGCAAATTGAACATTCAAATTATTTATTTTTTGCTCATCTAAACTGACAATAAAAATGATGAAATTATAAATTGTTGTATGTTTAACGAATTGGAAGACTTCATTCGATTGGTAGGTACCGTTACAATAAGTGTTTGATCGACTCTTATAGACTTATAGATTTGAAAAACTGATGTAACAATTTGTAACATTTTATTTTAAAATGTTGTTTTATAGATTTTATTTTATATACAAAAAATCATTAGGGATGCAACCGAACTCGATAACGACACCAAAAGAATTTGGTAAATATTGAAACGAATTACTTTATTGAATTAAAGTTACACAGTTCAAGTCAAGGGAGAAATGTGGAGACGACATGTCGACCAAATGCAGAAGGTTATCAAATCGTCTCGAAGCCCAACATTCCCCAAGTGATTAACCCACTTGGTGACATAAAATACTCGAATCCTACTGACTGCGCCATTTTAGTATTCAAATGATCGAAATACCAAATTAATGAAATGAATTACTTCATCGAATTGAAGTTACACAGTTCAAGTTAAGGGAGAAATGTGGAGACGACATGTCGACCAAATGCAGAAGGTTATCAAATCGTCCCGAAGCCCAACATTCCCCAAGTGATTAACCCACTTGGTGACATAAAATACTCGAATCCTACTGACTGCGCCATTTTAGTATTCAAATCATCGAAATACCAAAGGAATGAAATGAATTACTTTATTCAATTAAAGTTACACAGTTCAAGTCAAGGGAGAAATGTGGAGACGACATGTCGACCAAATGCAGAAGGTTATCAAATCGTCTCGAAGCCCAACATTCCCCAAGTGATTAACCCACTTGGTGACATAAAATACTCGAATCCTACTGACTGCGCCATTTTAGTATTCAAATGATCGAAATACCAAATTAATGAAATGAATTACTTTATCGAATTGAAGTTACACAGTTCAAGTTAAGGGAGAAATGTGGAGACGACATGTCGACCAAATGCAGAAGGTTATTAAATCGTCCCGAAGCCCAACATTCCCCAAGTGATTAACCCACTTGGTGACATAAAATACTCGAATCCTACTGACTGCGCCATTTTAGTATTCAAATCATCGAAATACCAAATGAATGAAATGAATTACTTTATTCAATTAAAGTTACACAGTTCAAGTCAAGGGAGAGATGTGGAGACGACATGTCGACCAAATGCAGAAAGTAGTAGACCAAATCGTCCCGGAGCCCAACGTTCCACAAGTGATTCATCCACTTGGTGACATAAAATACTCGAATCCTACTGACTGCGCCAATTTAGCATTCAAATGATCGAAATACCAAATGAATGAAATGAATTACTTTATTCAATTAAAGTTACACAGTTCAAGTCAAGGGAGAAATGTGGAGACGACATGTCGACCAAATGCAGAAAGTAGTAGACCAAATCGTCCCGAAGTCCAACATTCCCCAAGTAATTCATCCACTTGGTGACATAAAATACTCGAATCCTACTGACTGCGCCATTTTAGTATTCGAATGATCTAAATACCAAATGAATTACTTTATTGAATTAAAGTTACACAGTTCAAGTCAAGGGAGAAATGTGGAGACGACATGTCGACCAAATGCAGAAAGTAGTAGACCAAATCGTCCCGGAGCCCAACGTTCCACAAGTGATTCATCCACTTGGTGACATAAAATACTCGAATCCTACTGACTGCGCCAATTTAGCATTCAAATGATCGAAATACCAAATGAATGAAATGAATTACTTTATTCAATTAAAGTTACACAGTTCAAGTCAAGGAGAGATGTGGAGACGACATGTCGACCAAATGCAGAAGGTAGGAGACCAAATCGTCCCGGAGCCCAACGTTCCCCAAGTGATTCATCCACTTGGTGACATAAAATACTCGAATCCTACTGACTGCGCCAATTTAGCATTCAAATGATCGAAATACCACGTGGTACGTGGAAAACAAATATTTTTTATTGAATTTATATTTATTTTGCTTTCGTGCAGCATCTAATATTTGTCGCTTTTTCATTTCATCACAAAACCATAAAAGTTTTTACATGAAAAAAAAGGTGAGCGGTCGTCGGACCGCCGACAGAAGCTTGCTTCTTATGCACAATAGAATGACCATTTTTCGTGCATTTTTCACCATTTTTTTTTGACAATTATTGACCGTCTCTGACAATTATTGACCATTTTTGACAATTTTTCAAAAATTTTAACATATTTGGCAATTATTGACCATGTTTTCAAAATTTTGACAATTTTTTCAAATTTTGATAATTATTGACCATTTTTGACAATTATTGACCAATTTTGACAGCTTTGACAATTATTGATCATTTTGACAATTTTCAAAAATGTTGACCATTTTAGACCATTTTTCCAAATTTCAACAATTATTGACCATTTTTGACAGGTTCTGACGATTATTGTCCATTTTTGACAATTTTTAGATAATAATTATTGACCATTTTGACAGTTTTTTATAATTATTGACCATTTTTTTAAAATTTTGACAATTATTGACCATTTTTTCCAAATTTTTGACAATTTTTGAAAATATTTGGCAATTATTAACCATTTTTCCAAAATTTTGACAGTTTTAGACAATTTTTGACAATTTTTCCAAATTCTTGGAAATTTTTGACCATATTTAAAATTTTTTGACAATTTTTCAAAAATTTCATTTGTAAAGCGTTTAATAGTATTGAACTATTATTTTTTGACGTCTATAGATCACGCTTTACTAATATGACAACTATTTACAGGTAACTGTAATTAAGTAAATAATTTTGAAAGGGCTTTATCGGATTAAAATTGATAAAATATCGATTATATTATATTAAAAAATAAACTATAAATAATAAGGAAATCTCTGTTTGAGATAGTACTATTTTATTTATATTATTGTTGAGGCGTGGGAACTGGGGCACATCAATAATTTTACATAAATTACCATAAAAAAACAATCCGCAAAATATTCGAATAATCTGAAATTAATGTTAATAATATCAATAGAAACGAAAATGGATTATATCGAACGGAAGTTTTTTGTTTGTTTGACCGTATATAACTATAATGAAATTATTTTCAATGTCACCAGTAGACGACATTTTATTTTTATGTTTTATTGAATTTTATACCTAAAAAATTTGTTTTTTCTACAGTCGCGCGTAAAATGAGTAATTACTATATTCAAATGAAATCGTAAAGTCGACAATTGCCGAGGATTATTACTTTACAGTCTAGCGCAAAAAAAGGAATCTTTTTCGCTCGCTTATTTAATCAAACCATGCCCCACGAATTAACTCAATTGGTGAATAATTAACAATTTATCAGATTAGATAAAATTATATGAAATTGTCAAAATTCTCAAAAATGGTCGATAATTGTCAAAAACTTTTAAAAATGGTCGAACATTTTCAAAAATTGTCAATTATCGAAAATTTTTAATTTTATTTTGAAAAATGGTCAATAATTGTCAAAAACTATCAAAAATGGTCAAAAATTGTCAAAAACTGTCAAAAATGGACAATTATTGTCAAAATTGGTCAATAATTGTCAAAATTTTGAAAAATGGTCGATAATTGTGAAAAACTATCAAAAATGGTCAAAAACTGTCAAAAATGGACAATTATTGTTAAAAATTGTCAAAATTTTGAAAAATAGTTGAAAATTGTCAAAATTGTCAAAAATGGTCGAAAATTTGGAAAAATGGTCGAAAATTTGGAAAAATGGTCAATAATTTTGAAAAATGGTCTAAAATTTTGAAAAATTGTCAAGAATGGTCAAAAACTATCAGAAATGGTTAAAAATTGTCGATTATTGTTAAAAACTGTTAAAAATGGACAATTATTGTCAAAAATGTATAAAAATTGTCATCATTTTGAAAAATGGTCAATAATTGTCAAAAATGGTCAATTTTGTATTATTTTCAAAAGTACATGCTTTTCATTTTCCAATAATAAACCTAAGAGATTCATTCATTAACAATCATCGAAATCGAACAATTTTTGACGAAATTAAAAATAAAACTCGAAAAATGTGGTTTTTTGCATTTTTCGAACTAATTTTTAAAAATGGTCAAACATTTTCAAAAATTGTCAATTATCGAAAATTTGAAATTTTTTTTTGAAAAATGGTCAATAATTGTCAAAAACTATCAAAAATGGTCAAAAACTGTCAAAAATGGACAATTATTGTCAAAATTGGTCAATAATTGGCAAAATTTTGAAAAATGGTCGATAATTGTGAAAAACTATCAAAAATGGTCAAAAACTGTCAAAAATGGACAATTATTGTCTAAATTGGTTAATAATTGTCAAAAACTTTCAAAAATGGACAATTATTGTTAAAAATTGTCAAAATTTTGAAAAATAGTTGATAATTGTCAAAAATTGTTAAAGTTTTTGAAATATGGTCAAAAATGGTCAACAATTGTCAAAAATTGTTAAAGTTTTTGAAATATGGTCAAAAATGGTCAACAATTGTCAAAAATGGTCGAAAATTTGGAAAAATTGTCAAGAATGATCAAAAACTATCAAAAATGGTTAAAAATTGTCGATTATTGTTAAAAAATGTTAAAAATGGACGATTATTGTCAAAAATGTTTAAAAATTGTCATCATTTTGAAAAATGGTCAAAAATTATCAAAAATTTGGAAAAATGGTCACCAATTTTGAAAAACAGTCAAAATCGTCAATAATTGTCAAAAATGATCAATTTTGTAATATTTTCAAAAGTACATGCTTTTCATTTTCCAATAATAAACCTAAGAGATTCATTCATTAACAATCATCGAAATCGAACAATATATACCAAACTAAAAATAAAAATCGAAAACTAATTTTGAGGTTATGTGAAAAAGTCACTGATGCAAAAGTTGTGAATTTTTCCAAGATCTACAACTTTTATATTCAACTTTTTTTTCTAGGACTCACTTTGGCCGGAAATCGCAATAATGTCTTTTTCCACCCCCAAGTGTTTTTTACCGAAAAAGTGTCAAAATTCGAAAAATTTTCAACATTTTCATTTGAAAACTTTTTTCATGATTTGTGACTATGAATGCTACCTTCTACCAAATTTTCATCAAAATTGAACTATTTTTGACGAAACTAAAAATAAATAACGAAAAATGCAGTTTTTTGCGTTTTTCGAGCTAATTTTGAGGTTATGTGGAAAAGTCACCAATGAAAAAGTTGTAGATTTTTCCAAGATCTACAACTTTTACATTCAACTTTTTTTTTAGGACCTCTACTTTGGTCGGATATCGCAATAATGTCTTTTTCCGCCCACCAAAAAAAGTGTTTTTTACCGAAAAAACGTCAAAATTCGAAAAATTTTCAATATTTTCATTTGAAAACTTTTTTCATGGTTTGTGACAAATTTTCATCAAAAATTGAAAAATTTTTGACGAAACTAAAAATAAATAACGAAAAATGCAGTTTTTTGCGTTTTTCGAACTAATTTTGAGGTTATGTGAAAAAGTCACTAATGAAAAAGTAGTAAATTTTTCCAAGATCTACAACTTTTATATTCAACTTTTTTTTCTACGATCTCATCTTTGGCCGGAAATCCCAATAATGTCTTTTTCCACCCCCCAAAAAAGTATTTTTTACCGAAAAAACGTCAAAATTCGAAAAATTTCCAATATTTTTATTTGAAATTTTTTTTCACGGTTTGTGACTATAAAAACTACCATCTACCAAATTTTCATCGAAATCGAATAATTTTTGACGAAACTAAAAATAAAAATCGAAAAATGTGGTTTTTTGCATTTTTCGAACTAATTTTGAGGTTATGTGAAAAAGTCACTAATCAAAAAGTTGTAGATTTTTCCAAGATCTACAACTTTTATATTCACCTTTTTTTTTCTAGGACTCTAACTTTGGCCGGAAATCGCAATAATGTCTTTTTCCACCCCCCAAAAAAAGTGTTTTCTACTGAAAAAACAGCAAAATTCGAAAAATTTCCAATATTTTTATTTGAAATTTTTTCCACAGTTTGTGACTATCTACTAAATTCCTTCTACTAAATTTTCATCAAAATCGAACATTTTTTAACGAAACTAAAAATAAAAATCGATAAATGCAGTTTTTTGCGTTTTTCGAACTAATTTTGAGGTTATGTGAAAAAGTCACTAATGCAAAAGTTGTAGATTTTTCCAAGATCTACAACTATTATATTCACCTTTTTTTTCTAGGACCTCCACTTTGGCCGAAAAAATTATTGCTCGAAAATTTTCTCGGCTTAATTTCATTTTTAGACTGACTCGTTAACTTGAAAAATTCAATTTAGGTACAGCTTTAAACGAAGCGATCTGAAACTTGGCCTTAGGTTAACTAAACATGACAGGTAATTTTGACATTTGATATTTGTTGACAGGCTCCAACTATGTTGTTATATGTAACACTTGAAAGACATCCCTCGTACAGTATTCGTCAGCTAACTTGATGTCCTAAATGCTTTCACAGTATTCGTCAGCTAACTTGATGTCCTAAATGCTTTCTAGGGAGCTATTGACGCCGCCCATCCGATAACTGTAAACAGTGCCGTGCAAGTTCTGAGGATACGCTTTCTGTTACAAATTAACACAACTTGTACAATTAATAAAGTAAAGTCCGTCCGGAAATATATGATCCTAACTTAGTAAATAATATTTAATTCTTTGTTATAATTATTGGTATATTGATTTTAATAGAAACGGATCTGCTTTATACCTGAATTCTGAGTACATAAAATAATATTTTAACAATAAGGTACCCATTACAATAACATGTTATTTATCTAATTGAAGATTATAAAGTTAGGATCTTATATTTCCGGACGGACTATAATTAAAATTTGTTAGAAACTAAATAATTCTTTCCAGGTAGTAATGAGAATAAAAGAAACACAAGATAATGGGAAATTATAGAAACAGTAACTGTGTGACGCTACGCTACTGAAAATCTTAACACCTGATAAGGTTCGATGCATTTGGCGTTTGTCAAAATTTTACCACCAATAGCAGCCGAGTAGGCAGGGCACTATTACTCTCTCTCTTAGTTGGTAATTTCTGGGACATCAAGTTAGCTGGCGAATTACGGTATCAATCATTTTTAGATAGAAAATAATACAAATCCTCTCAATTAAGAAATCTAACATTAACCAGCTTCATTTTTTTGACATCTTGCGTGTGAAATGAAACAGTTTTTGAAAAAATCAACACCACTCCCATTTATTTGAATGCTTCTTACTGTTAATTCACCAAACAACTATATAAGAACTCTCATTATTAAGACTGGTGTAATATTACAACCGTGAAAGCTACACAAATGAGACGTATAATTTTAAATAAAAAAAAAAAGAAGAAGAACAACAAGAATGTAGTATTGCGGTGAGATGCATTTACATGCAGATGTATCAAGGGATATATGATACTTCGGAAAATGTCAAGATAACACATGGATGATTATGAAAAAAAAATAGCCACGTGATGTATATTTTTTTATGATATTATTAATAAAAAAGTTGCCAGTAGCGTCGTTTTTTTCCAGTAGACAAGTGGAAATGGTTTAGTTTTTGTTAGGATAGATCCTAAAGTATTGGTAGATTCGAAGCTAGATATTGAGGATATTCTTTTTGATTCGGTAATTGAAATTGACTTCGATAATAGTATATTGTGCAACAAGTGGGGAAAGTTCAACTTTTCTCACGAGTGTGGAAGTTTGTGGCGCGAGCCCAAAAGGCGAGTGCCGCAAACACACGAGTGGGAAAAAGTACTTTCCCCACATGTTGCACACTATACTTTTTCTACAACTGCACAAATTTAAAGAATACAAGTAAAGTAACTTAATATTTATTTTTATGGTTAGTAAAACAAAAGAAAAAAAAGACAATTTTTGAGCGTTTTTGACAGGTTCTGACAATTATTGACCATTTTTGACAATTTTTAACAATTATTGACCATTTTTTCAAAATTTTGACAATTGACCATTTTTTCAAATTTTAACAATTATTGACCATTTTTGACAATTATTGATCAATTTTGACAATTTTTCAAAAATTTTGACCATTTTAGACCATTTTTCCAAATTTTAACAATAATTGACCATTTTTGCCGATTTTTGAGCATTTTTGACAGGTTCTGACAATTATTGACCATTTTTGACAACTTTTCAAAAACTTTGACAGTTTTTTGATCATTTTTCAAAATTTTAACAATTATTGACTATTTTTGACCATTTTTTAAAATATTTGACAATTTTTTGACAGATTCTGACAATTATTGACCATATTTGACAATTTTTCCAAATCTTTTAACATTTTTGATAGTCTTTTATAATTATTGACCATTTTTTCAAAATTTTGACAATTATCAACCATTTTTCCAAATTTTTGACAATTTTTTAAAATATTTGGCAACTATTAACCATTTTTTCAAAACTTTGACAGTTTTTGACAATTTTTGACAATTATCGATCCTTTTTCCAAATTTTTGGACCATATTTCAAAAATTTTGACAATTTTTAACATATTCTCTAATATAATCTGACAGTTTTGTGACAACTAAGTAGGTATTTAAAGATGACAGTAGCCTACTAAGTTTTTGTCAATTTTATTTAATTCTCCATATAAATGTATGTGGCGTGGGCAAAGTGCCGTGAGAAATATTATTTCTCACAGTATGAGCAATATTTGGTTTTGAAATCAAATAGGGTATGAGAAATACGTCACTTTTCATAGCAGTTGTAGAAAAAAATAATTTCTAACATAATTATAATATACACTACAACTAAAAATACAGTATTCGCCAGCTAACTTGATGTCCCAGAAATTACCAACTAAGAGAGACATAGTAATAATGCCCTGCCTACTCGGCTGCTATTGGTGGTAAAAATTTTGACAAACGCCAATTGCATCGAACCTTATCAGGTGCTAAGATTTTCAGTAGCGTAGCGACACACAGTTATTATTTCTGCTTTGTACAATAAAGTTTTTGTAAAAACAAACAGATATGTTTTATGACGTCAACCCTCTTGTCATTACTCTAGATGAAAGTGATTCCAGTAGCGGCAGTGAGTCAGATTCTTCGTAAAAAATAAAAACTGTTTATACCTATTCTTAGAAATATACCTAGCTTAAATAATTTCCCATTATATTGTGTTTCTTTTATTCTCATTACTACCTGGAAGAAATTATTTAGTTTCTAACAAATTTTAATTATAGTCCGTCCGGAAATATAAGATCCCAACTTTATAATATTCAATTAGATAAATAACATGTTATTGTAATGGGTACCTTATTGTTAAAATATTATTTATGTACTCAGAATTCAGGTATGAAGCAGATCCGTTTCTATTAAAATCAATATACCAATAATAATAACAAAGAATTAAATATTATTTATTAAGTAGGATCATATATTTCCGGACGGACTTTATTAATTGTACAAGTTGTGTTAATTTGTAACAGAAAGCGTATCCTCAGAACTTGCTCTGTTTACAGTTATCGGATGGGCGGCGTCAATAGCTCCCTAGAAAGCATTTAGGACATCAAGTTAGCTGGCGAATACTGTATACATGTCATATTTATTAGTAAGCAATAAAATAATTCGCTTAAAATTGCTGGAAAAAGAATAATTAATTGTAAACAACTTAATGTATATGTTACTATATTTAAGAAAATTTTGAATAGCTGGCAACATAGCAGCTTCGCATTCAACAGCTAATACATCCAGTCCAGTAATTTGGCATAATATAACGAAGTAACCGGACAGTTTTAACTCGGCCAACTGGGACATAAAAATTATCAGTTTACCGAACATCTGGGCTAGAACAACCAGGGGTGTTTTATTGGTTTTGTATGCAGGTTAATTTTAATCTACTATATTAATTTGAATGAAAAACATTTTTTCACAATATTCGAATTTATATGCGCGCCATATCTTCAAACGCATTAAAAAATATTGTATTGGATCCTTTTTTGTTTATACTCAAAATTTTCACACACATGTTGAAACTTTGAGTTAATGTCCTCACCATTTCCATCGGGAAAAAAAATGGCTATAGATGCGCCAATGAAACATATACAGT
>CANOBC010000099.1:7500-172792 GCA_947563755.1 Lochmaea crataegi | reverse complement strand
TGATTTTATCACAAAACTGATTGTGCTAGTCGATTTTTAGGACAAAGAAACCCCTCTTTACGAATTTTTAGCATTTTTTATAATTTTTTTTGTCGAAAATTTAGAACAAAGGGGGTAGCTATGGAAATATTTTGCGATACAAATTGATTTTTTCTAACTCCCATAATCCTTGGAAATATGGACTCAAAATTCACCAAAATATGTAAAATTGTCCCCTCTATCGATTGGTCAAGACTAGAACGTTCTGTCTTTCCTATTAGTCGAGTTATGAGTATTTTTTTGTTTTGAAAAGTGGATTTTCGAAAATTTCATGACTCCATTTGAAGGCGAAATAATGATTTTATCAGAAAACTGATTGTGCCAGTCGATTTTTAGGCAAAAGGAACCCCTCTTTACGAATTTTTAGCATTTTTTTATAATTTTTTTGTCGAAAATTTAGAACAAAGGGGGTAGCTATGGAAATATTTAGCGATACAAATTGATTTTTTCTAACTCCCTTAATCCTCGGAAATATGGACTCAAAATTCACCAAAAGATGTAAAATTGTCCCCTCTATCGATTGGTCAAGACTAGAACGTTCTATCTTTCCTATTAGTCGAGTTATGAGTATTTTTGTTTTGAAAAGTGGATTTTCGAAATTTTCATGACTCCATTTGAAGGCGAAATAATGATTTTATCACAAAACTGATTGTGCCAGTCGATTTTTAGGCCAAAGAAACCCCTCTTTACGAATTTTTAGCATTTTTTTATAATTTTTTTGTCGAAAATTTTGAACAAAGGGGGTAGCTATGGAAATATTGTGCGATACAAATTAATTTTTTCCAACTCCCATAATCCTTGGAAATATGGACTCAAAATTCACTAAAATATGTAAAATTGTCCCCTCTATCGATTGGTCAAGACTAGAACGTTCTATCTTTCCTATTAGTCGAGTTATGAGTATTTTTTGTTTTGAAAAGTGGATTTTCGAAATTTTCATGACTCTATTTGAAGGCGAAATAATGATTTTATCACAAAACTGATTGTGCTAGTCGATTTTTAGGACAAAGAAACCCCTCTTTACGAATTTTTAGCATTTTTTATAATTTTTTTGTCGAAAATTTAGAACAAAGGGGGTAGCTATGGAAATATTTAGCGATACAAATTGATTTTTTCTAACTCCCTTAATCCTTGGAAATATGGACTCAAAATTCACTAAAATATGTAAAATTGTCCCCTCTATCGATTGGTCAAGACTAGAACGTTCTATCTTTCCTGTTTGTCGAGTTATGAGTATTTTTTGTTTTGAAAAGTGGATTTTCGAAAATTTCATGACTCTATTTGAAGGCGAAATAATGATTTTATCACAAAACTGATTGTGCCAGTCAATTTTTTGGCCAAAAAAACCCCTCTTTACCAATTTTTAGCATTTTATATATTTTTTTGTCGAAAATTTAGAACAAAGGGGGTAGCTATGGAAATATTTTGCGATACAAATTAATTTTTTCTAACTCCCATAATCCTTGGAAATATGGACTCAAAATTCACTAAAATATGTAAAATTGTTCCCCTCTATCGATTGGTCAAGACTAGAACGTTCTATCTTTCCTATTTGTCGAGTTATGAGTATTTTTTGTTTTGAAAAGTGGATTTTCGAAAATTTTCATGACTCTATTTGAAGGCGAAATAATGATTTTATCACAAAACTGATTGTGCCAGTCGATTTTTAGGCCAAAGAAACCCCTCTTTACGAACTTTTAGCATTTTTATAATTTTTTTGTCGAAAATTTTGAACAAAGGGGGTAGCTATGGAAATATTTTGCGATACAAATTAATTTTTTCTAACTCCCATAATCCTTGGAAATATGGACTCAAAATTCACTAAAATATGTAAAATTGTCCCCTCTATCGATTGGTCAAGACTAGAATGTTCTATCTTTCCTATTTGTTGAGTTATGAGTATTTTTTGTTTTGAAAAGTGGATTTTCGAAATTTCATGACTCTATTTGAAGGCGGAAATAATGATTTTATCACAAAACTGATTGTGCCAGTCGATTTTTTGGCCAAAAAAACCCCTCTTTACGAATTTTTAGCATTTTTTATAATTTTTTTTGTCGAAAATTTAGAACAAAGTGGGTAGTATGGAATTATTTTGCGTTACAAATTGATTTTTTCTAACTCCCTTGATCCTCGGCAATATCGACTCAAAATTAGGGCTGGGCGATTATCAAAAACATAATCGATTATCGATTATATAAAATAATCGAAAAAAATCGATAAATCGAAAAAAATCGAATAATCGAAAAAAATCGATTAATCGAGAAAAATCGATTAATCGAATATAATCGATTAATCGAATATAATCGATTAATCGAAAAAAATCGATTAATCGAAAAAAATCGATTAATCGAAAAAAAAAATCGATTAATCGAAAAAAATCGATTAATCGAAAAGAATCGATTAATCGAAAAAAAATCGATTAATCGAAAAAAATCAATTAATCGAAAAAAATCGATTAATCGAGAAAATTGATTAATCGAAAAGAATCGATTAATCGAAAAAAATCGATTAATCGAAAAAAATCGATTAATCGAGAAAAATCGATTAATCGAAAAAAATCGGTTAATCGAAAAAAATCGATTAATCGAAAAAAATCGATTAATCGAAAATAATCAATTTTCGATGATTCGAAAATTTATTATTTTTCATTATCTTGATAACGGCAGCTGGACCGCTACCGAAACTTTAAAAATAGAGTTTCAACAAACATCGTGATCAAGAACTATTATATTTAACTAATTTTTTTCCCTCACTCACGCCTTTAAAAAGATTGACAATTTGGAACTTACGAAATATTTGAAGTTTAAGACTTAAAAAAATTGTCAAGATTTGCCAGTCGATTTTCGGTCCAAAAAACCCCTCTTTACGAATTTTTAGCATTTTTTAAAATTGTTTGTCGAAAATTTAGAAATATTTTGCGAAACAAATTGCTTTTTTCTTACTCCCTTAATCCTTGGCAATATCGACTCAAAATTCACTAAAATATGTAAAATTGTCGCCTCTATCGATTGGTCAAGACTAGAACGTTCTATCTTTCCTATTAGTCGAGTTATGAGTATTTTTTGTTTTGAAAGTTGGATTTTCGAAAATTTCATGACTCTATTTGAAGGCAAAATAATGATTTTATCACAAAACTGATTGTGCCAGTCAATTTTTTGGCCAGAAAAACCCCTCTTTACGAATTTTTAGCATTTTATATAATTTTTTTGTCGAAAATTTAGAACAAAGGGGGTAGCTATGGAAATATTTTGCGATACAAATTGATTTTTTCTAACTCCCATAATCCTTGGAAATATGGACTCAAAATTCAGTAAAATATGTAAAATTGTCCCCTCTATCGATTGGTGAAGACTAGAACGTTCTATCTTTCCTATTTGTCGAGTTATGAGTATTTTTTGTTTTGAAAAGTGGATTTTCGAAAATTTCATGACTCCATTTGAAGGCGAAATAATGATTTTATCAGAAAACTGATTGTGCCAGTCGATTTTTAGGCCAAAGAAACCCCTCTTTACGAATTTTTAGCATTTTTATAATTTTTTTGTCGAAAATTTAGAACAAAGGGGGTAGCTATGGAAATATTTAGCGATACAAATTGATTTTTTCTAACTCCCTTAATCCTCGGAAATATGGACTCAAAATTCACCAAAAGATGTAAAATTGTCCCCTCTATCGATTGGTCAAGACTAGAACGTTCTATCTTTCCTATTAGTCGAGTTATGAGTATTTTTTGTTTTGAAAAGTGGATTTTCGAATTTTTCATGACTCCATTTGAAGGCGAAATAATGATTTTATCACAAAACTGATTGTGCCAGTCGATTTTTAGGCCAAAGAAACCCCTCTTTACGAATTTTTAGCATTTTTTATAATTTTTTTGTCGAAAATTTTGAACAAAGGGGGTAGCTATGGAAATATTGTGCGATACAAATTAATTTTTTCCAACTCCCATAATCCTTGAAATATGGACTCAAAATTCACTAAAATATGTAAAATTGTCCCCTCTATCGATTGGTCAAGACTAGAACGTTCTATCTTTCCTATTAGTCGAGTTATGAGTATTTTTTGTTTTGAAAAGTGGATTTTCGAAATTTTCATGACTCTATTTGAAGGCGAAATAATGATTTTATCACAAAACTGATTGTGCTAGTCGATTTTTAGGACAAAGAAACCCCTCTTTACGAATTTTTAGCATTTTTTATAATTTTTTTGTCGAAAATTTAGAACAAAGGGGGTAGCTATGGAAATATTTTGCGATACAAATTGATTTTTTTCTAACTCCCATAATCCTTGGAAATATGGACTCAAAAATTCACCAAAATATGTAAAATTGTCCCCTCTATCGATTGGTCAAGACTAGAACGTTCTGTCTTTCCTATTAGTCGAGTTATGAGTATTTTTTGTTTTGAAAAGTGGATTTTCGAAAATTTCATGACTCCATTTGAAGGCGAAATAATGATTTTATCAGAAAACTGATTGTGCCAGTCGATTTTTAGGCAAAAGGAACCCCTCTTTACGAATTTTTAGCATTTTTTATAATTTTTTTTGTCGAAAATTTAGAACAAAGGGGGTAGCTATGGAAATATTTAGCGATACAAATGATTTTTTCTAACTCCCTTAATCCTCGGAAATATGGACTCAAAATTCACCAAAAGATGTAAAATTGTCCCCTCTATCGATTGGTCAAGACTAGAACGTTCTATCTTTCCTATTAGTCGAGTTATGAGTATTTTTTGTTTTGAAAAGTGGATTTTCGAAATTTTCATGACTCCATTTGAAGGCGAAATAATGATTTTATCACAAAACTGATTGTGCCAGTCGATTTTTAGGCCAAAGAAACCCCTCTTTACGAATTTTTAGCATTTTTTATAATTTTTTTGTCGAAAATTTTGAACAAAGGGGGTAGCTATGGAAATATTGTGCGATACAAATTAATTTTTTCCAACTCCCATAATCCTTGGAAATATGGACTCAAAATTCACTAAAATATGTAAAATTGTCCCCTCTATCGATTGGTCAAGACTAGAACGTTCTATCTTTCCTATTAGTCGAGTTATGAGTATTTTTTGTTTTGAAAAGTGGATTTTCGAAATTTTCATGACTCTATTTGAAGGCGAAATAATGATTTTATCACAAAACTGATTGTGCTAGTCGATTTTTAGGACAAAGAAACCCCTCTTTACGAATTTTTAGCATTTTTTATAATTTTTTTGTCGAAAATTTAGAACAAAGGGGGTAGCTATGGAAATATTTAGCGATACAAATTGATTTTTTCTAACTCCCTTAATCCTTGGAAATATGGACTCAAAATTCACTAAAATATGTAAAATTGTCCCCTCTATCGATTGGTCAAGACTAGAACGTTCTATCTTTCCTGTTTGTCGAGTTATGAGTATTTTTTGTTTTGAAAAGTGGATTTTCGAAAATTTCATGACTCTATTTGAAGGCGAAATAATGATTTTATCACAAAACTGATTGTGCCAGTCAATTTTTTGGCCAAAAAAACCCCTCTTTACCAATTTTTAGCATTTTATATAATTTTTTTGTCGAAAATTTAGAACAAAGGGGGTAGCTATGGAAATATTTTGCGATACAAATTAATTTTTTCTAACTCCCATAATCCTTGGAAATATGGACTCAAAATTCACTAAAATATGTAAAATTGTCCCCTCTATCGATTGGTCAAGACTAGAACGTTCTATCTTTCCTATTTGTTGAGTTATGAGTATTTTTTGTTTTGAAAAGTGGATTTTCGAAATTTCATGACTCTATTTGAAGGCGAAATAATGATTTTATCACAAAACTGATTGTGCCAGTCGATTTTTTGGCCAAAAAAACCCCTCTTTACGAATTTTTAGCATTTTTTATAATTTCTTGTCGAAAATTTAGAACAAAGTGGGTAGTATGGAATTATTTTGCGTTACAAATTGATTTTTTCCAACTCCCTTGATCCTCGGCAATATCGACTCAAAATTAGGGCTGGGCGATTATCAAAAAACATAATCGATTATATAAAATAATCGAAAAAAATCGATAAATCGAAAAAAATCGAATAATCGAAAAAAATCGATTAATCGAGAAAAATCGATTAATCGAAAAAAATCGATTAATCGAATATAATCGATTAATCGAAAAAAATCGATTAATCGAAAAAAATCGATTAATCGAAAAAAATCGATTAATCGAAAAAAATCGATTAATCGAAAAGAATCGATTAATCGAAAAAAATCGATTAATCGAAAAAAATCAATTAATCGAAAAAAATCGATTAATCGAGAAAAATTGATTAATCGAAAAGAATCGATTAATCGAAAAAAATCGATTAATCGAAAAAAATCGATTAATCGAGAAAAATCGATTAATCGAAAAAAATCGGTTAATCGAAAAAAATCGATTAATCGAAAAAAATCGATTAATCGAAAATAATCAATTTTCGATGATTCGAAAATTTATTATTTTTCATTATTCTTGATAACGGCAGCTGGACCGCTACCGAAACTTTAAAAATAGAGTTTCAACAAACATCGTGATCAAGAACTATTATATTTAACTAATTTTTTCCCTCACTCACGCCTTTAAAAAGATTGACAATTTGGAACTTACGAAAATATTTTGAAGTTTAAGACTTAAAAAAATTGTCAAGATTTGCCAGTCGATTTTCCGGTCCAAAAAACCCCTCTTTACGAATTTTTAGCATTTTTTAAAATTGTTTGTCGAAAATTTAGAAATATTTTGCGAAACAAATTGCTTTTTTCTTACTCCCTTAATCCTTGGCAATATCGACTCAAAATTCACTAAAATATGTAAAATTGTCGCCTCTATCGATTGGTCAAGACTAGAACGTTCTATCTTTCCTATTAGTCGAGTTATGAGTATTTTTTGTTTTGAAAAGTGGATTTTCGAAAATTTCATGACTCTATTTGAAGGCAAAATAATGATTTTATCACAAAACTGATTGTGCCAGTCAATTTTTTGGCCAGAAAAACCCCTCTTTACGAATTTTTAGCATTTTATATAATTTTTTTGTCGAAAATTTAGAACAAAGGGGGTAGCTATGGAAATATTTTGCGATACAAATTGATTTTTTCTAACTCCCATAATCCTTGGAAATATGGACTCAAAATTCAGTAAAATATGTAAAATTGTCCCCTCTATCGATTGGTGAAGACTAGAACGTTCTATCTTTCCTATTTGTCGAGTTATGAGTATTTTTTGTTTTGAAAAGTGGATTTTCGAAAATTTCATGACTCCATTTGAAGGCGAAATAATGATTTTATCAGAAAACTGATTGTGCCAGTCGATTTTTAGGCCAAAGAAACCCCTCTTTACGAATTTTTAGCATTTTTTATAATTTTTTTGTCGAAAATTTAGAACAAAGGGGGTAGCTATGGAAATATTTAGCGATACAAATTGATTTTTTCTAACTCCCTTAATCCTCGGAAATATGGACTCAAAATTCACCAAAAGATGTAAAATTGTCCCCTCTATCGATTGGTCAAGACTAGAACGTTCTATCTTTCCTATTAGTCGAGTTATGAGTATTTTTTGTTTTGAAAAGTGGATTTTCGAAATTTTCATGACTCCATTTGAAGGCGAAATAATGATTTTATCACAAAACTGATTGTGCCAGTCGATTTTTAGGCCAAAGAAACCCCTCTTTACGAATTTTTAGCATTTTTTATAATTTTTTTGTCGAAAATTTTGAACAAAGGGGGTAGCTATGGAAATATTGTGCGATACAAATTAATTTTTTCCAACTCCCATAATCCTTGGAAATATGGACTCAAAATTCACTAAAATATGTAAAATTGTCCCCTCTATCGATTGGTCAAGACTAGAACGTTCTATCTTTCCTATTAGTCGAGTTATGAGTATTTTTTGTTTTGAAAAGTGGATTTTCGAAATTTTCATGACTCTATTTGAAGGCGAAATAATGATTTTATCACAAAACTGATTGTGCTAGTCGATTTTTAGGACAAAGAAACCCCTCTTTACGAATTTTTAGCATTTTTTATAATTTTTTTGTCGAAAATTTAGAACAAAGGGGGTAGCTATGGAAATATTTAGCGATACAAATTGATTTTTTCTAACTCCCTTAATCCTTGGAAATATGGACTCAAAATTCACTAAAATATGTAAAATTGTCCCCTCTATCGATTGGTCAAGACTAGAACGTTCTATCTTTCCTATTTGTCGAGTTATGAGTATTTTTTGTTTTGAAAAGTGGATTTTCGAAAATTTCATGACTCTATTTGAAGGCGAAATAATGATTTTATCACAAAACTGATTGTGCCAGTCAATTTTTTGGCCAAAAAAACCCCTCTTTACCAATTTTTAGCATTTTATATAATTTTTTTGTCGAAAATTTAGAACAAAGGGGGTAGCTATGGAAATATTTTGCGATACAAATTAATTTTTTCTAACTCCCATAATCCTTGGAAATATGGACTCAAAATTCACTCAAATATGTAAAATTGTCCCCTCTATCGATTGGTCAAGACTAGAACGTTCTATCTTTCCTATTTGTTGAGTTATGAGTATTTTTTGTTTTGAAAAGTGGATTTTCGAAAATTTCATGACTCTATTTGAAGGCGAAATAATGATTTTATCACAAAACTGATTGTGCCAGTCGATTTTTTGGCCAAAAAAAACCCCTCTTTACGAATTTTTAGCATTTTTTATAATTTTTTTGTCGAAAATTTAGAACAAAGGGGGTAGCTATGGAAATATTTTGCGATACAAATTGATTTTTTCTAACTCCCTTAATCCTTGGAAATATGGACTCAAAATTCACTTAAATATGTAAAATTGTCCCCTCTATCGATTGGTCAAGACTAGAACGTTCTATCTTTCCTATTTGTTGAGTTATGAGTATTTTTTGTTTTGAAAAGTGGATTTTCGAAAATTTCATGACTCTATTTGAAGGCGAAATAATGATTTTATCACAAAACTGATTGTGCCAGTCGATTTTTTGGCCAAAAAAACCCCTCTTTACGAATTTTTAGCATTTTTTATAATTTTTTTGTCGAAAATTTAGAACAAAGTGGGTAGTATGGAATTATTTTGCGTTACAAATTGATTTTTTCTAACTCCCATAATCCTTGGAAATATGGACTCAAAATTCAGTAAAATATGTAAAATTGTCCCCTCTATCGATTGGTGAAGACTAGAACGTTCTATCTTTCCTATTAGTCGAGTTATGAGTATTTTTTGTTTTGAAAAGTGGATTTTCGAAATTTTCATGACTCCATTTGAAGGCGAAATAATGATTTTATCACAAAACTGATTGTGCCAGTCGATTTTTAGGCCAATGAAACCCCTCTTTACGAATTTTTAGCATTTTTTATAATTTTTTTGTCGAAAATTTTGAACAAAGGATGTAGCTATGGAAATATTTTGCGATACAAATTGATTTTTTCTAACTCCCATAATCCTTGGAAATATGGACTCAAAATTCACTAAAATATGTAAAATGGTCCCCTCTATCGATTGGTGAAGACTAGAACGTTCTATCTTTCCTATTAGTCGAGTTATGAGTATTTTTTGTTTTGAAAAGTGGATTTTCGAAAATTTCATGACTCTATTTGAAGGCGAAATAATGATTTGATCACAAAACTGATTGTGCCAGTCAATTTTTTGGCCAAAAAAACCCCTCTTTACGAATTTTTAGCATTTTATATAATTTTTTTGTCGAAAATTTAGAACAAAGGGGGTAGCTATGGAAATATTTTGCGATACAAATTGATTTTTTCTAACTCCCTTAATCCTTGGAATTATGGACTCAAAATTCACTAAAATATGTAAATTGTCCCCTCTATCGATTGGTGAAGACTAGAACGTTCTATCTTTCCTATTAGTCGAGTTATGAGTATTTTTTGTTTTGAAAAGTGGATTTTCGAAATTTTCATGACTCCATTTGAAGGCGAAATAATGATTTTATCACAAAACTGATTGTGCCAGTCGATTTTTAGGCCAAAGAAACCCCTCTTTACGAACTTTTAGCATTTTTTATAATTTTGTTGTCGAAAATTTTGAACAAAGGGGGTAGCTATGGAAATATTTTGCGATACGAATTGATTTTTTCTAACTCCCATAATCCTTGGAAATATGGACTCAAAATTCACTAAAATATGTAAAATGGTCCCCTCTATCGATTGGTGAAGACTAGAACGTTCCTTCTTTCCTATTAGTCGAGTTATGAGTATTTTTTGTTTTGAAAAGTGGATTTTCGAAAATTTCATGACTCTATTTGAAGGCGAAATAATGA
Source organism: Lochmaea crataegi (assembly GCA_947563755.1). Classification (NCBI taxonomy): domain Eukaryota; kingdom Metazoa; phylum Arthropoda; class Insecta; order Coleoptera; family Chrysomelidae; genus Lochmaea; species Lochmaea crataegi. The sequence goes on along the minus strand of CANOBC010000099.1, from coordinate 162,492 downwards.
TTTTATCACAAAACTGATTGTGCCAGTCAATTTTTTGGCCAAAAAAACCCCTCTTTACGAATTTTTAGCATTTTATATAATTTTTTTGTCGAAAATTTAGAACAAAGGGGGTAGCTACGGAAATATTTTGCGATACAAATTGATTTTTTCTAACTCCCTTAATCCTTGGAAATATGGACTCAAAATTCACCAAAAGATGTAAAATTGTCCCCTCTATCGATTGGTGAAGACTAGAACGTTCCATCTTTCCTATTAGTCGAGTTATGAGTATTTTTTGTTTTGAAAAGTGGATTTTCGAAATTTTCATGACTCCATTTGAAGGCGAAATAATGATTTTATCACAAAACTGATTGTGCCAGTCGATTTTTAGGCCAAAGAAACCCCTCTTTACGAATTTTTAGCATTTTTTATAATTTTTTTGTCGAAAATTTTGAACAAAGGGGGTAGCTATGGAAATATTTTGCGATACAAATTAATTTTTTCCAACTCCCATAATCCTTGGAAATATGGACTCAAAATTCACTAAAATATGTAAAATTGTCCCCTCTATCGATTGGTGAAGACTAGAACGTTCCTTCTTTCCTATTAGTCGAGTTATGAGTATTTTTTGTTTTGAAAAGTGGATTTTCGAAAATTTCATGACTCTATTTGAAGGCGAAATAATGATTTGATCACAAAACTGATTGTGCCAGTCAATTTTTTGGCCAAAAAAACCCCTCTTTACGAATTTTTAGCATTTTATATAATTTTTTTGTCGAAAATTTAGAACAAAGGGGGTAGCTATGGAAATATTTTGCGATACAAATTGATTTTTTCTAACTCCCTTAATCCTTGGAATTATGGACTCAAAATTCACTAAAATATGTAAATTGTCCCCTCTATCGATTGGTGAAGACTAGAACGTTCTATCTTTCCTATTAGTCGAGTTATGAGTATTTTTTGTTTTGAAAAGTGGATTTTCGAAATTTTCATGACTCCATTTGAAGGCGAAATAATGATTTTATCACAAAACTGATTGTGCCAGTCGATTTTTAGGCCAAAGAAACCCCTCTTTACGAACTTTTAGCATTTTTTATAATTTTGTTGTCGAAAATTTTGAACAAAGGGGGTAGCTATGGAAATATTTTGCGATACGAATTGATTTTTTCTAACTCCCATAATCCTTGGAAATATGGACTCAAAATTCACTAAAATATGTAAAATGGTCCCCTCTATCGATTGGTGAAGACTAGAACGTTCCTTCTTTCCTATTAGTCGAGTTATGAGTATTTTTTGTTTTGAAAAGTGGATTTTCGAAAATTTCATGACTCTATTTGAAGGCGAAATAATGATTTTATCACAAAACTGATTGTGCCAGTCAATTTTTTGGCCAAAAAAACCCCTCTTTACGAATTTTTAGCATTTTATATAATTTTTTTGTCGAAAATTTAGAACAAAGGGGGTAGCTACGGAAATATTTTGCGATACAAATTGATTTTTTCTAACTCCCTTAATCCTTGGAAATATGGACTCAAAATTCACCAAAAGATGTAAAATTGTCCCCTCTATCGATTGGTGAAGACTAGAACGTTCCATCTTTCCTATTAGTCGAGTTATGAGTATTTTTTGTTTTGAAAAGTGGATTTTCGAAATTTTCATGACTCCATTTGAAGGCGAAATAATGATTTTATCACAAAACTGATTGTGCCAGTCGATTTTTAGGCCAAAGAAACCCCTCTTTACGAATTTTTAGCATTTTTTATAATTTTTTTGTCGAAAATTTTGAACAAAGGGGGTAGCTATGGAAATATTTTGCGATACAAATTAATTTTTTCCAACTCCCATAATCCTTGGAAATATGGACTCAAAATTCACTAAAATATGTAAAATTGTCCCCTCTATCGATTGGTCAAGACTAGAACGTTCTATCTTTCCTATTAGTCGAGTTATGAGTATTTTTTGTTTTGAAAAGTGGATTTTCGAAAATTTCATGACTCTATTTGAAGGCGAAATAATGATTTTATCACAAAACTGATTGTGCTAGTCGATTTTTAGGACAAAGAAACCCCTCTTTACGAATTTTTAGCATTTTTTATAATTTTTTTGTCGAAAATTTAGAACAAAGGGGGTAGCTATGGAAATATTTAGCGATACAAATTGATTTTTTCTAACTCCCTTAATCCTTGGAAATATGGACTCAAAATTCACTAAAATATGTAAAATTGTCCCCTCTATCGATTGGTCAAGACTAGAACGTTCTATCTTTCCTGTTTGTCGAGTTATGAGTATTTTTTGTTTTGAAAAGTGGATTTTCGAAAATTTCATGACTCTATTTGAAGGCGAAATAATGATTTTATCACAAAACTGATTGTGCCAGTCAATTTTTTGGCCAAAAAAACCCCTCTTTACCAATTTTTAGCATTTTATATAATTTTTTTGTCGAAAATTTAGAACAAAGTGGGTAGTATGGAATTATTTTGCGTTACAAATTGATTTTTTCTAACTCCCTTGATCCTCGGCAATATCGACTCAAAATTAGGGCTGGGCGATTATCAAAAAACATAATCGATTATCGATTATATAAAATAATCGAAAAAAATCGATAAATCGAAAAAAATCGAATAATCGAAAAAAATCGATTAATCGAGAAAAATCGATTAATCGAAAAAAATCGATTAATCGAATATAATCGATTAATCGAAAAAAATCGATTAATCGAAAAAAATCGATTAATCGAAAAAAATCGATTAATCGAAAAAAATCGATTAATCGAAAAAAATCGATTAATCGAAAAGAATCGATTAATCGAAAAAAATCGATTAATCGAAAAAAATCAATTAATCGAAAAAAATCGATTAATCGAGAAAAATTGATTAATCGAAAAGAATCGATTAATCGAAAAAAATCGATTAATCGAAAAAAATCGATTAATCGAGAAAAATCGATTAATCGAAAAAAATCGGTTAATCGAAAAAAATCGATTAATCGAAAAAAATCGATTAATCGAAAATAATCAATTTTCGATGATTCGAAAATTTATTATTTTTCATTATTCTTGATAACGGCAGCTGGACCGCTACCGAAACTTTAAAAATAGAGTTTCAACAAACATCGTGATCAAGAACTATTATATTTAACTAATTTTTTCCCTCACTCACGCCTTTAAAAAGATTGACAATTTGGAACTTACGAAAATATTTTGAAGTTTAAGACTTAAAAAAATTGTCAAGATTTGCCAGTCGATTTTCCGGTCCAAAAAACCCCTCTTTACGAATTTTTAGCATTTTTTAAAATTGTTTGTCGAAAATTTAGAACAAAGGGGTAGGTATGGAAATATTTTGCGAAACAAATTGCTTTTTTCTTACTCCCTTAATCCTTGGCAATATCGACTCAAAATTCACTAAAAGATGTAAAATTGTCCCCTCTATCGATTGGTCAAGACTAGAACGTTCTATCTTTCCTATTAGTCGAGTTATGAGTATTTTTTGTTTTGAAAAGTGGATTTTCGAAATTTTCATGACTCCGTTTGAAGGCGAAATAATGATTTTATCACAAAACTGATTGTGCCAGTCGATTTTTTGGCCAAAAAAACACCTCTTTACGAATTTTTAGCATTTTTTATAATTTTTTTGTCGAAAATTTAGAACAAAGGGCTATGGAAATATTTTGCGATACAAATTGATTTTTTCTAACTCCCATAATCCTTGGAAATATGGACTCAAAATACACTAAAATATGTAAAATTGTCCCCTCTATCGATTGGTGAAGACTAGAACGTTCTATCTTTCCTATTAGTCGAGTTATGAGTATTTTTTGTTGTGAAAAGTGGATTTTCGAAATTTTCATGACTCTATTTGAAGGCGAAATAATGATTTTATCACAAAACTGATTGTACCAGTCGATTTTTTGGCCAAAGAAACCCCTCTTTACGAATTTTTAGCATTTTTTATAATTTTTTTGTCGAAAATTTAGAACAAAGGGCTATGGAAATATTTTGCGATACAAATTGATTTTTTCTAACTCCCATAATCCTTGGAAATATGGACTCAAAATTCACTAAAATATGTGAAATTGTCCCCTCTATCGATTGGTGAAGACTAGAACGTTCTATCTTTCCTATTAGTCGAGTTATGAGTATTTTTTGTTTTGAAAAGTGGATTTTCGAAAATTTCATGACTCTATTTGAAGGCAAAATAATGATTTTATCACAAAACTGATTGTGCCAGTCAATTTTTTGGCCAAAAAAACCCCTCTTTACGAATTTTTAGCATTTTATATAATTTTTTTGTCGAAAATTTAGAACAAAGGGCTGTGGAAATATTTTGCGATACAAATTGATTTTTTCTAACTCCCATAATCCTTGGAAATATGGACACAAAATTCACTAAAATATGTAAAATTGTCCCCTCTATCGATTGGTGAAGACTAGAACGTTCTATCTTTCCTATTAGTCGAGTTATGAGTATTTTTTGTTTTGAAATGTGGATTTTCGAAAATTTCATGACTCCATTTGAAGGCGAAATAATGATTTTATCAGAAAACTGATTGTGCCAGTCGATTTTTAGGCCAAAGAAACCCCTCTTTACGAATTTTTAGCATTTTTTATAATTTTTTTGTCGAAAATTTAGAACAAAGGGGGTAGCTATGGAAATATTTAGCGATACAAATTGATTTTTTCTAACTCCCTTAATCCTTGGAAATATGGACTCAAAATTCACTAAAATATGTAAAATTGTCCCCTCTATCGATTGGTGAAGACTAGAACGTTCTATCTTTCCTATTAGTCGAGTTATGAGTATTTTTTGTTTTGAAATGTGGATTTTCGAAAATTTCATGACTCCATTTGAAGGCGAAATAATGATTTTATCACAAAACTGATTGTGCCAGTCGATTTTTAGGCGAAAGAAACCCCTCTTTACGAATTTTTAGCATTTTTTATAATTTTTTTGTCGAAAATTTAGAACAAAGGGCTATGGAAATATTTTGCGATACAAATTGATTTTTTCTAACTCCCATAATCCTTGGAAATATGGACTCAAAATTCACTAAAATATGTAAAATTGTCCCCTCTATCGATTGGTGAAGACTAGAACGTTCTATCTTTCCTATTTGTCGAGTTATGAGTATTTTTTGTTTTGAAAAGTGGATTTTCGAAAATTTCATGACTCTATTTGAAGGCGAAATAATGATTTTATCACAAAACTGATTGTGCCAGTCGATTTTTTGGCCAAAGAAACCCCTCTTTACGAATTTTTAGCATTTTTTATAATTTTTTTGTCGAAAATTTAGAACAAAGTGGGTAGTATGGAATTATTTTGCGTTACAAATTGATTTTTTCTAACTCCCTTGATCCTCGGCAATATCGACTCAAAATTAGGGCTGGGCGATTATCAAAAAACATTAACGATTATCGATTATATAAAATAATCGAAAAAAATCGATTAATCGAAAATAATCGATAAATCGAAAAAAATCGATTAATCGAAAAAAATCGAATAATCGAAAAAAATCGATTAATCGAGAAAAATCGATTAATCGAAAAAAATCGATTAATCCAAAAAAATCGATTAATCGAATATAATCGATTAATCGAAAAAAATCGTTTAGTCGAAAAAAATCGATTAATCGAAAAAAATCGATTAATCGAAAAGAATCGATTAATCGAAAAAAATCGATTAATCGAAAAGAATCGATTAATCGAAAAAAATCGATTAATCGAAAAAAATCGATTAATCGAAAAGAATCGATTAATCGAAAAAAATCGATTGATCGAAAAAAATCGATTTATCGAAAAAAATCGATTAATCGAAACAAATCGATTAATCGAAAAGAATCGATTAATCGAAAAAAATCGATTAATCGAAAAAAATCGATTAATCGAAAAAAATCGATTAATCGAAAAGAATCGATTAATCGAAAAGAATCGATTAATCGAAAAAAATCGATTAATCGAAAGAAATCGATTAATCGAAAAAAATCGATTAATCGAAAATAATCAATTTTCGATTATTCGAAAATTTATTATTTTTCATTATTCTTGATAACGGCAGCTGGACCGCTACCGAAACTTTAAAAATAGAGTTTCAACAAACATCGTGATCAAGAACTATTATATTTAACTAATTTTTTCCCTAACTCACGCCTTTAAAAAGATTGACAATTTGGAACTTACGAAAATATTTTGAAGTTTAAGACTTAAAAAAATTGTCAAGATTTGCCAGTCGATTTTCCGGTCCAAAAAACCCCTCTTTACGAATTTTTAGCATTTTTTAAAATTGTTTGTCGAAAATTTAGAACAAAGGGGTAGGTATGGAAATATTTTGCGAAACAAATTGCTTTTTTCTTACTCCCTTAATCCTTGGCAATATCGACTCAAAATTCACTAAAAGATGTAAAATTGTCCCCTCTATCGATTGGTCAAGACTAGAACGTTCTATCTTTCCTATTAGTCGAGTTATGAGTATTTTTTGTTTTGAAAAGTGGATTTTCGAAATTTTCATGACTCCGTTTGAAGGCGAAATAATGATTTTATCACAAAACTGATTGTGCCAGTCGATTTTTAGGCCAAAGAAACCCCTCTTTACGAATTTTTAGCATTTTTTATAATTTTTTTGTCGAAAATTTAGAACAAAGGGGGTAGCTATGGAAATATTTTGCGATACAAATTGATTTTTTCTAACTCCCATAATCCTTGGAAATATGGACTCAAAATTCACTAAAATATGTAAAATTGTCCCCTCTATCGATTGGTGAAGACTAGAACGTTCTATCTTTCCTATTTGTCGAGTTATGAGTATTTTTTGTTTTGAAAAGTGGATTTTCGAAAATTTCATGACTCTATTTGAAGGCGAAATAATGATTTTATCACAAAACTGATTGTGCCAGTCGATTTTTTGGCCAAAAAAACCCCTCTTTACGAATTTTTAGCATTTTTTATAATTTTTTTGTCGAAAATTTAGAACAAAGGGGGTAGCTATGGAAATATTTTGCGATACAAATTGATTTTTTCTAACTCCCATAATCCTTGGAAATATGGACTCAAAATTCACCAAAAGATGTAAAATTGTCCCCTCTATCGATTGGTGAAGACTAGAACGTTCTATCTTTCCTATTAGTCGAGTTATGAGTATTTTTTGTTTTGAAAAGTGGATTTTCGAAATTTTCATGACTCCATTTGAAGGCGAAATAATGATTTTATCACAAAACTGATTGTGCCAGTCGATTTTTTGGCCAAAAAAACCCCTCTTTACGAATTTTTAGCATTTTTTATAATTTTTTTGTCGAAAATTTAGAACAAAGGGCTATGGAAATATTTTGCGATACAAATTGATTTTTTCTAACTCCCATAATCCTTGGAAATATGGACTCAAAATACACCAAAAGATGTAAAATTGTCCCCTCTATCGATTGGTGAAGACTAGAACGTTCTATCTTTCCTATTAGTCGAGTTATGAGTATTTTTTGTTTTGAAAAGTGGATTTTCGAAAATTTCATGACTCTATTTGAAGGCGAAATAATGATTTTATCACAAAACTGATTGTACCAGTCGATTTTTTGGCCAAAGAAACCCCTCTTTACGAATTTTTAGCATTTTTTATAATTTTTTTGTCGAAAATTTAGAACAAAGTGGGTAGTATGGAATTATTTTGCGTTACAAATTGATTTTTTCTAACTCCCTTGATCCTCGGCAATATCGACTCAAAATTAGGGCTGGGCGATTATCAAAAAACATTATCGATTATCGATTATATAAAATAATCGAAAAAAATCGAATAATCGACAAAAATCAATTGATCGAAAAAAATCGATTAATCGAAAAAAATCGATTAATCGAGAAAAATCGATTAATCGAAAAAAATCGATTAATCCAAAAAAATCGATTAATCGAATATAATCGATTAATCGAAAAAAATCGATTAATCGAAAAAAATCGATCAATCGAAAAAAATCGATTAATCGAAAAAAATCGATTAATCGAAAAGAATCGTTTAATCGAAAAGAATCGATTAATCGAAAAGAATCGATTAATCGAAAAAAATCGATTAATCGAAAAAAATCGATTAATCGAAAATAATCGATTAATCGAACAAAATCGATTAATCGAGAAAAATCGATTAATCGAAAAAAATCGATTAATCCAAACAAATCGATTAATCGAAAAAAATCGATTAATCGAATATAATCGATTAATCGAAAAAAATCGATTAATCGAAAAAAAACGATTAATCGAAAAAATCGATTAATCGAAAAAAATCGATTAATCGAAAAAAATCGATTAATCGAGAAAAATCGATTAATCGAAAAAAATCGATTAACTCGAAAAAAATCGATTAATCGAAAAAAATCGATTAATCGAAAAAAATCGATTAATCGAAAAAAATCGATTAATCGAAAAAAATCGATTAATCGAAAATTATCAATTTTCGATTATTCGAAAATTTATTATTTTTCATTCATCATAACGGCAGCTGGACCGCTACCGAAACTTTAAAAATAGAGTTTCAACAAACATCGTGATCAAGAACTATTATATTTAACTAATTTTTTCCCTAACTCACGCCTTTAAAAAGATTGACAATTTGGAACTTACGAAAATATTTTGAAGTTTAAGACTTAAAAAAATTGTCAAGATTTGCCAGTCGATTTTCCGGTCCAAAAAACCCCTCTTTACGAATTTTTAGCATTTTTTAAAATTGTTTGTCAAAAATTTAGAACAAAGGGGTAGGTATGGAAATATTTTGCGAAACAAATTGCTTTTTTCTTACTCCCTTAATCCTTGGCAATATCGACTCAAAATTCACTAAAACATGTAAAATTGTCCCCTCTATCGATTGGTCAAGACTAGAACGTTCTATCTTTCCTATTAGTCGAGTTATGAGTATTTTTTGTTTTGAAAAGTGGATTTTCGAAATTTTCATGACTCCATTTGAAGGCGAAATAATGATTTTATCACAAAACTGATTGTGCCAGTCGATTTTTAGGCCAAAGAAACCCCTCTTTACGAATTTTTAGCATTTTTTATAATTTTTTTTGTCGAAAATTTAGAACAAAGGGGGTAGCTATGGAAATATTTTGCGATACAAATTGATTTTTTCTAACTCCCATAATCCTTGGAAATATGGACTCAAAATTCACTAAAATATGTAAAATTGTCCCCTCTATCGATTGGTGAAGACTAGAACGTTCTATCTTTCCTATTTGTCGAGTTATGAGTATTTTTTGTTTTGAAAAGTGGATTTTCGAAAATTTCATGACTCTATTTGAAGGCGAAATAATGATTTTATCACAAAACTGATTGTGCCAGTCGATTTTTAGGCCAAAGAAACCCCTCTTTACGAACTTTTAGCATTTTTTATAATTTTTTTGTCGAAAATTTTGAACAAAGAGGGTAGCTATGGAAATATTTTGCGATACAAATTGATTTTTTCTAACTCCCATAATCCTTGGAAATATGGACTCAAAATTCACCAAAAGATGTAAAATTGTCCCCTCTATCGATTGGTGAAGACTAGAACGTTCTATCTTTCCTATTAGTCGAGTTATGAGTATTTTTTGTTTTGAAAAGTGGATTTTCGAAATTTTCATGACTCCATTTGAAGGCGAAATAATGATTTTATCACAAAACTGATTGTGCCAGTCGATTTTTTGGCCAAAAAAACCCCTCTTTACGAATTTTTAGCATTTTTTATAATTTTTTTGTCGAAAATTTAGAACAAAGGGGTAGGTATGGAAATATTTTGCGAAACAAATTGCTTTTTTCTTACTCCCTTAATCCTTGGCAATATCGACTCAAAATTCACTAAAACATGTAAAATTGTCCCCTCTATCGATTGGTCAAGACTAGAACGTTCTATCTTTCCTATTAGTCGAGTTATGAGTATTTTTTGTTTTGAAAAGTGGATTTTCGAAATTTTCATGACTCCATTTGAAGGCGAAATAATGATTTTATCACAAAACTGATTGTGCCAGTCGATTTTTAGGCCAAAGAAACCCCTCTTTACGAATTTTTAGCATTTTTTATAATTTTTTTTGTCGAAAATTTAGAACAAAGGGGGTAGCTATGGAAATATTTTGCGATACAAATTGATTTTTTCTAACTCCCATAATCCTTGGAAATATGGACTCAAAATTCACTAAAATATGTAAAATTGTCCCCTCTATCGATTGGTGAAGACTAGAACGTTCTATCTTTCCTATTTGTCGAGTTATGAGTATTTTTTGTTTTGAAAAGTGGATTTTCGAAAATTTCATGACTCTATTTGAAGGCGAAATAATGATTTTATCACAAAACTGATTGTGCCAGTCGATTTTTAGGCCAAAGAAACCCCTCTTTACGAACTTTTAGCATTTTTTATAATTTTTTTGTCGAAAATTTTGAACAAAGGGGGTAGCTATGGAAATATTTTGCGATACAAATTAATTTTTTCTAACTCCCATAATCCTTGGAAATATGGTCTCAAAATTCACTAAAAGATGTAAAATTGTCCCCTCTATCGATTGGTGAAGACTAGAACGTTCTATCTTTCCTATTAGTCGAGTTATGAGTATTTTTTGTTTTGAAAAGTGGATTTTCGAAAATTTCATGACTCTATTTGAAGGCGAAATAATGATTTTATCACAAAACTGATTGTGCCAGTCGATTTTTCGGCCAAAGAAACCCCTCTTTACGAATTTTTAGCATTTTTTATAATTTTTTTGTCGAAAATTTAGAACAAAGGGGGTAGCTATGGAATTATTTTGCGTTACAAATTGATTTTTTCTAACTCCCTTGATCCTCGGCAATATCGACTCAAAATTAGGGCTGGGCGATTATCAAAAAACATTATCGATTATCGATTATATAAAATAATCGAAAAAAATCGAATAATCGACAAAAATCAATTGATCGAAAAAAATCGATTAATCGAAAAAAATCGATTAATCGAGAAAAATCGATTAATCGAGAAAAATCGATTAATCGAAAAAAATCGATTAATCGAAAAAGATCGATTAATCGAAAAAAATCGATTAATCCAAAAAAATCGATTAATCGAAAAGAATCGATTAATCGAACAAAATCGATTGATCGAGAAAAATCGATTAATCGAAAAAAATCGATTAATCCAAACAAATCGATTAATCGAAAAAAATCGATTAATCGAATATAATCGATTAATCGAAAAAAATCGATTAATCGAAAAAAATCGATTAATCGAAAAAAATCGATTAATCGAAAAAAATCGATTAATCGAAAAAAATCGATTAATCGAAGAGAATCGATTAATCGAAAAAAATCGATTAATCGAAAAGAATCGATTAATCGAAAAGAATCGATTAATCGAAAAAAATCGATTAATCGAAAAAAATCGATTAATCGGAAAAAATCGATTAATCGAAAAAAATCGATTAATCGAAAGAAATCGATTAATCGAAAAAAATCGATTAATCGAAAAGAATCGATTAATCGAAAAAAATCGATTAATCGAAAAAAATCGATTAATCGAAAAAAATCGATTAATCGAAAATTATCAATTTTCGATTATTCGAAAATTTATTATTTTTCATTATTCTTGATAACGGCAGCTGGACCGCTACCGAAACTTTAAAAATAGAGTTTCAACAAACATCGTGATCAAGAACTATTATATTTAACTAATTTTTTCCCTAACTCACGCCTTTAAAAAGATTGACAATTTGGAACTTACGAAAATATTTTGAAGTTTAAGACTTAAAAAAATTGTCAAGATTTGCCAGTCGATTTTCCGGTCCAAAAAACCCCTCTTTACGAATTTTTAGCATTTTTTAAAATTGTTTGTCGAAAATTTAGAACAAAGGGGTAGGTATGGAAATATTTTGCGAAACAAATTGCTTTTTTCTTACTCCCTTAATCCTTGGCAATATCGACTCAAAATTCACTAAAAGATGTAAAATTGTCCCCTCTATCGATTGGTCAAGACTAGAACGTTCTATCTTTCCTATTAGTCGAGTTATGAGTATTTTTTGTTTTGAAAAGTGGATTTTCGAAATTTTCATGACTCCATTTGAAGGCGAAATAATGATTTTATCACAAAACTGATTGTGCCAGTCGATTTTTAGGCCAAAGAAACCCCTCTTTACGAATTTTTAGCATTTTTTATAATTTTTTTTGTCGAAATTTTAGAACAAAGGGGGTAGCTATGGAAATATTTTGCGATACAAATTGATTTTTTCTAACTCCCATAATCCTTGGAAATATGGACTCAAAATTCACCAAAAGATGTAAAATTGTCCCCTCTATCGATTGGTGAAGACTAGAACGTTCTATCTTTCCTATTAGTCGAGTTATGAGTATTTTTTGTTTTGAAAAGTGGATTTTCGAAATTTTCATGACTCCATTTGAAGGCGAAATAATGATTTTATCACAAAACTGATTGTGCCAGTCGATTTTTTGGCCAAAAAAACCCCTCTTTACGAATTTTTAGCATTTTTTATAATTTTTTTGTCGAAAATTTAGAACAAGCTATGGAAATATTTTGCGATACAAATTGATTTTTTCTAACTCCCATAATCCTTGGAAATATGGACTCAAATTTCACTACAATATGTAAAATTGTCCCCTCTATCGATTGGTGAAGACTAGAACGTTCTATCTTTCCTATTTGTCGAGTTATGAGTATTTCTTGTTTTGAAAAGTGGATTTTCGAAAATTTCATGACTCTATTTGAAGGCGAAATAATGATTTTATCACAAAACTGATTGTGCCAGTCGATTTTTAGGCCAAAGAAACCCCTCTTTACGAACTTTTAGCATTTTTTATAATTTTTTTGTCGAAAATTTTGTACAAAGGGGGTAGCTATGGAAATATTTTGCGATACAAATTGATTTTTTCTAACTCCCATAATCCTTGGAAATATGGACTCAAAATTCACTAAAATATGTAAAATTGTCCCCTCTATCGATTGGTCAAGACTAGAACGTTCTATCTTTCCTATTTGTCGAGTTATGAGAATTTTTTGTTTTGAAAAGTGGATTTTCGAAAATTTCATGACTCTATTTGAAGGCGAAATAATGATTTTATCACAAAACTGATTGTGCCAGTCAATTTTTTGGCCAAAAAAACCCCTCTTTACCAATTTTTAGCATTTTATATAATTTTTTTGTCGAAAATTTAGAACAAAGGGGGTAGCAATGGAAATATTTTGCGATACAAATTGATTTTTTCTAACTCCCTTAATCCTTGGAAATATGGACTTAAAATTCACCAAAAGATGTAAAATTGTCCCCTCTATCGATTGGTGAAGACTAGAACGTTCTATCTTTCCTATTAGTCGAGTTATGAGTATTTTTTGTTTTGAAAAGTGGATTTTCGAAAATTTCATGACTCCATTTGAAGGCGAAATAATGATTTTATCACAAAACTGATTGTGCCAGTCAATTTTTTGGCCAAAAAAACCCCTCTTTACGAATTTTTAGCATTTTTTATAATTTTTTTGTCGAAAATTTAGAACAAAGGGGGTAGCTATGGAAATATTTTGCGATACAAATTGATTTTTTCTAACTCCCATAATCCTTGGAAATATGGACTCAAAATTCACTAAAATATGTAAAATTGTCCCCTCTATCGATTGGTGAAGACTAGAACGTTCTATCTTTCCTATTTGTCCAGTTATGAGTATTTTTTGTTTTGAAAAGTGGATTTTCGAAAATTTCATGACTCTATTTGAAGGCGAAATAATGATTTTATCACAAAACTGATTGTGCCAGTTGATTTTTTGGCCAAAAAAACCCCTCTTTACGAATTTTTAGCATTTTTTATAATTTTTTTGTCGAAAATTTAGAACAAAGGGGGTAGCTATGGAAATATTTTGCGATACAAATTGATTTTTTCTAACTCCCATAATCCTTGGAAATATGGACTCAAAATTCACCAAAAGATGTAAAATTGTCCCCTCTATCGATTGGTGAAGACTAGAACGTTCTATCTTTCCTATTAGTCGAGTTATGAGTATTTTTTGTTTTGAAAAGTGGATTTTCGAAATTTTCATGACTCCATTTGAAGGCGAAATAATGATTTTATCACAAAACTGATTGTGCCAGTCAATTTTTTGGCCAAAAAAACCCCTCTTTACGAATTTTTAGCATTTTTTATAATTTTCGTGTCGAAAATTTAGAACAAAGGGGGTAGCTATGGAAATATTTTGCGATACAAATTGATTTTTTCTAACTCCCATAATCCTTGGAAATATGGACTCAAAATTCACTAAAATATGTAAAATTGTCCCCTCTATCGATTGGTGAAGACTAGAACGTTCTATCTTTCCTATTTGTCCAGTTATGAGTATTTTTTGTTTTGAAAAGTGGATTTTCGAAAATTTCATGACTCTATTTGAAGGCGAAATAATGATTTTATCACAAAACTGATTGTGCCAGTTGATTTTTTGGCCAAAAAAACCCCTCTTTACGAATTTTTAGCATTTTTTATAATTTTTTTGTCGAAAATTTAGAACAAAGGGGGTAGCTATGGAAATATTTTGCGATACAAATTGATTTTTTCTAACTCCCATAATCCTTGGAAATATGGACTCAAAATTCACTAAAATATGTAAAATTGTCCCCTCTATCGATTGGTCAAGACTAGAACGTTCTATCTTTCCTATTTGTCGAGTTATGAGAATTTTTTGTTTTGAAAAGTGGATTTTCGAAAATTTCATGACTCTATTTGAAGGCGAAATAATGATTTTATCACAAAACTGATTGTGCCAGTCAATTTTTTGGCCAAAAAAACCCCTCTTTACCAATTTTTAGCATTTTATATAATTTTTTTGTCGAAAATTTAGAACAAAGGGGGTAGCAATGGAAATATTTTGCGATACAAATTGATTTTTTCTAACTCCCTTAATCCTTGGAAATATGGACTCAAAATTCACCAAAAGATGTAAAATTGTCCCCTCTATCGATTGGTGAAGACTAGAACGTTCTATCTTTCCTATTAGTCGAGTTATGAGTATTTTTTGTTTTGAAAAGTGGATTTTCGAAAATTTCATGACTCCATTTGAAGGCGAAATAATGATTTTATCACAAAACTGATTGTGCCAGTCAATTTTTTGGCCAAAAAAACCCGTCTTTACGAATTTTTAGCATTTTTTATAATTTTTTTGTCGAAAATTTAGAACAAAGGGGGTAGCTATGGAAATATTTTGCGATACAAATTGATTTTTTCTAACTCCCATAATCCTTGGAAATATGGACTCAAAATTCACTAAAATATGTAAAATTGTCCCCTCTATCGATTGGTGAAGACTAGAACGTTCTATCTTTCCTATTTGTCCAGTTATGAGTATTTTTTGTTTTGAAAAGTGGATTTTCGAAAATTTCATGACTCTATTTGAAGGCGAAATAATGATTTTATCACAAAACTGATTGTGCCAGTTGATTTTTTGGCCAAAAAAACCCCTCTTTACGAATTTTTAGCATTTTTTATAATTTTTTTGTCGAAAATTTAGAACAAAGGGGGTAGCTATGGAAATATTTTGCGATACAAATTGATTTTTTCTAACTCCCATAATCCTTGGAAATATGGACTCAAAATTCACCAAAAGATGTAAAATTGTCCCCTCTATCGATTGGTGAAGACTAGAACGTTCTATCTTTCCTATTAGTCGAGTTATGAGTATTTTTTGTTTTGAAAAGTGGATTTTCGAAATTTTCATGACTCCATTTGAAGGCGAAATAATGATTTTATCACAAAACTGATTGTGCCAGTCAATTTTTTGGCCAAAAAAACCCCTCTTTACGAATTTTTAGCATTTTTTATAATTTTCTTGTCGAAAATTTAGAACAAAGGGGGTAGCTATGGAAATATTTTGCGATACAAATTGATTTTTTCTAACTCCCATAATCCTTGGAAATATGGACTCAAAATTCACTAAAATATGTAAAATTGTCCCCTCTATCGATTGGTGAAGACTAGAACGTTCTATCTTTCCTATTTGTCCAGTTATGAGTATTTTTTGTTTTGAAAAGCGGATTTTCGAAAATTTCATGACTCTATTTGAAGGCGAAATAATGATTTTATCACAAAACTGATTGTGCCAGTTGATTTTTTGGCCAGAAAAACCCCTCTTTACGAATTTTTAGCATTTTTTATTATTTTTCTTGTCGAAAATTTAGAACAAGCTATGGAAATATTTTGCGATACAAATTGATTTTTTCTAACTCCCTTAATCCTTGGAAATATGGACTCAAAATACACCAAAAGATGTAAAATTGTCCCCTCTATCGATTGGTGAAGACTAGAACGTTCTATCTTTCCTATTATTCGAGTTATGAGTATTTTTTGTTTTGAAAAGTGGATTTTCGAAAATTTCATGACTCTATTTGAAGGCGAAATAATGATTTTATCACAAAACTGATTGTGCCAGTCGATTTTTTGGCCAAAGAAACCCCTCTTTACGAATTTTTAGCATTTTTTATAATTTTTTTGTCGAAAATTTAGAACAAAGGGGGTAGCTATGGAAATATTTTGCGATACAAATTGATTTTTTCTAACTCCCTTAATCCTTGGAAATATGGACTCAAAATTCACTAAAAGATGTAAAATTGACCCCTCTATCGATTGGTGAAGACTAGAACGTTCTATCTTTCCTATTAGTCGAGTTATGAGTATTTTTTGTTTTGAAAAGTGGATTTTCGAAAATTTCATGACTCCATTTGAAGGCGAAATAATGATTTTATCAGAAAACTGATTGTGCCAGTCGATTTTTAGGCCAAAGAAACCCCTCTTTACGAATTTTTAGCATTTTTTATAATTTTTTTGTCGAAAATTTAGAACAAAGGGGGTAGCTATGGAAATATTTAGCGATACAAATTGATTTTTTCTAACTCCCTTAATCCTTGGAAATATGGACTCAAAATTCACTAAAATATGTAAAATTGTCCCCTCTATCGATTGGTGAAGACTAGAACGTTCTATCTTTCCTATTAGTCGAGTTATGAGTATTTTTTGTTTTGAAAAGTGGATTTTCGAAATTTTCATGACTCCATTTGAAGGCGAAATAATGATTTTATCACAAAACTGATTGTGCCAGTCGATTTTTAGGCCAATGAAACCCCTCTTTACGAATTTTTAGCATTTTTTATAATTTTTTTGTCGAAAATTTTGAACAAAGGATGTAGCTATGGAAATATTTTGCGATACAAATTGATTTTTTCTAACTCCCATAATCCTTGGAAATATGGACTCAAAATTCACTAAAATATGTAAAATGGTCCCCTCTATCGATTGGTGAAGACTAGAACGTTCTATTTTTCCTATTAGTCGAGTTATGAGTATTTTTTGTTTTGAAAAGTGGATTTTCGAAAATTTCATGACTCTATTTGAAGGCGAAATAATGATTTGATCACAAAACTGATTGTGCCAGTCAATTTTTTGGCCAAAAAAACCCCTCTTTACGAATTTTTAGCATTTTATATAATTTTTTTGTCGAAAATTTAGAACAAAGGGGGTAGCTATGGAAATATTTTGCGATACAAATTGATTTTTTCTAACTCCCTTAATCCTTGGAAATATGGACTCAAAATTCACTAAAATATGTAAATTGTCCCCTCTATCGATTGGTGAAGACTAGAACGTTCTATCTTTCCTATTAGTCGAGTTATGAGTATTTTTTGTTTTGAAAAGTGGATTTTCGAAATTTTCATGACTCCATTTGAAGGCGAAATAATGATTTTATCACAAAACTGATTGTGCCAGTCGATTTTTAGGCCAAAGAAACCCCTCTTTACGAACTTTTAGCATTTTTTATAATTTTGTTGTCGAAAATTTTGAACAAAGGGGGTAGCTATGGAAATATTTTGCGATACGAATTGATTTTTTCTAACTCCCATAATCCTTGGAAATATGGACTCAAAATTCACTAAAATATGTAAAATGGTCCCCTCTATCGATTGGTGAAGACTAGAACGTTCCTTCTTTCCTATTAGTCGAGTTATGAGTATTTTTTGTTTTGAAAAGTGGATTTTCGAAAATTTCATGACTCTATTTGAAGGCGAAATAATGATTTTATCACAAAACTGATTGTGCCAGTCAATTTTTTGGCCAAAAAAACCCCTCTTTACGAATTTTTAGCATTTTATATAATTTTTTTGTCGAAAATTTAGAACAAAGGGGGTAGCTATGGAAATATTTTGCGATACAAATTGATTTTTTCTAACTCCCTTAATCCTTGGAAATATGGACTCAAAATTCACCAAAAGATGTAAAATTGTCCCCTCTATCGATTGGTGAAGACTAGAACGTTCCATCTTTCCTATTAGTCGAGTTATGAGTATTTTTTGTTTTGAAAAGTGGATTTTCGAAATTTTCATGACTCCATTTGAAGGCGAAATAATGATTTTATCACAAAACTGATTGTGCCAGTCGATTTTTAGGCCAAAGAAACCCCTCTTTACGAATTTTTAGCATTTTTTATAATTTTTTTGTCGAAAATTTTGAACAAAGGGGGTAGCTATGGAAATATTTTGCGATACAAATTAATTTTTTCTAACTCCCATAATCCTTGGAAATATGGACTCAAAATTCACTAAAATATGTAAAATTGTCCCCTCTATCGATTGGTGAAGACTAGAACGTTCCATCTTTCCTATTAGTCGAGTTATGAGTATTTTTTGTTTTGAAAAGTGGATTTTCGAAAATTTCATGACTCTATTTGAAGGCGAAATAATGATTTTATCACAAAACTGATTGTGCTAGTCGATTTTTAGGACAAAGAAACCCCTCTTTACGAATTTTTAGCATTTTTTATAATTTTTTTGTCGAAAATTTAGAACAAAGGGGGTAGCTATGGAAATATTTAGCGATACAAATTGATTTTTTCTAACTCCCTTAATCCTTGGAAATATGGACTCAAAATTCACTAAAATATGTAAAATTGTCCCCTCTATCGATTGGTCAAGACTAGAACGTTCTATCTTTCCTATTTGTCGAGTTATGAGTATTTTTTGTTTTGAAAAGTGGATTTTCGAAAATTTAATGACTCTATTTGAAGGCGAAATAATGATTTTATCACAAAACTGATTGTGCCAGTCAATTTTTTGGCCAAAAAAACCCCTCTTTACCAATTTTTAGCATTTTATATAATTTTTTTGTCGAAAATTTAGAACAAAGGGGGTAGCTATGGAAATATTTTGCGATACAAATTAATTTTTTCTAACTCCCATAATCCTTGGAAATATGGACTCAAAATTCACTCAAATATGTAAAATTGTCCCCTCTATCGATTGGTCAAGACTAGAACGTTCTATCTTTCCTATTTGTTGAGTTATGAGTATTTTTTGTTTTGAAAAGTGGATTTTCGAAAATTTCATGACTCTATTTGAAGGCGAAATAATGATTTTATCACAAAACTGATTGTGCCAGTCGATTTTTTGGCCAAAAAAACCCCTCTTTACGAATTTTTAGCATTTTTTATAATTTTTTTGTCGAAAATTTAGAACAAAGGGGGTAGCTATGGAAATATTTTGCGATACAAATTGATTTTTTCTAACTCCCTTAATCCTTGGAAATATGGACTCAAAATTCACTAAAATATGTAAAATTGTCCCCTCTATCGATTGGTCAAGACTAGAACGTTCTATCTTTCCTATTTGTTGAGTTATGAGTATTTTTTGTTTTGAAAAGTGGATTTTCGAAAATTTCATGACTCTATTTGAAGGCGAAATAATGATTTTATCACAAAACTGATTGTGCCAGTCGATTTTTTGGCCAAAAAAACCCCTCTTTACGAATTTTTAGCATTTTTTATAATTTTTTTGTCGAAAATTTAGAACAAAGTGGGTAGTATGGAATTATTTTGCGTTACAAATTGATTTTTTCTAACTCCCATAATCCTTGGAAATATGGACTCAAAATTCAGTAAAATATGTAAAATTGTCCCCTCTATCGATTGGTGAAGACTAGAACGTTCTATCTTTCCTATTTGTCGAGTTATGAGTATTTTTTGTTTTGAAAAGTGGATTTTCGAAAATTTCATGACTCCATTTGAAGGCGAAATAATGATTTTATCACAAAACTGATTGTGCCAGTCGATTTTTTGGCCAAAAAAACCCCTCTTTACGAATTTTTAGCATTTTTTATAATTTTTTTGTCGAAAATTTAGAACAAAGTGGGTAGCTATGGAAATATTTTGCGATACAAATTGATTTTTTCTAACTCCCTTAATCCTTGGAAATATGGACTCAAAATTCAGTAAAATATGTAAAATGGTCCCCTCTATCGATTGGTGAAGACTAGAACGTTCTGTCTTTCCTATTAGTCGAGTTATGAGTATTTTTTGTTTTGAAAAGTGGATTTTCGAAAATTTCATGACTCTATTTGAAGGCGAAATAATGATTTGATCACAAAACTGATTGTGCCAGTCAATTTTTTGGCCAAAAAAACCCCTCTTTACGAATTTTTAGCATTTTATATAATTTTTTTGTCGAAAATTTAGAACAAAGGGGGTAGCTATGGAAATATTTTGCGATACAAATTGATTTTTTCTAACTCCCTTAATCCTTGGAAATATGGACTCAAAATTCACTAAAATATGTAAATTGTCCCCTCTATCGATTGGTGAAGACTAGAACGTTCTATCTTTCCTATTAGTCGAGTTATGAGTATTTTTTGTTTTGAAAAGTGGATTTTCGAAATTTTCATGACTCCATTTGAAGGCAAAATAATGATTTTATCACAAAACTGATTGTGCCAGTCGATTTTTAGGCCAAAGAAACCCCTCTTTACGAACTTTTAGCATTTTTTATAATTTTGTTGTCGAAAATTTTGAACAAAGGGGGTAGCTATGGAAATATTTTGCGATACGAATTGATTTTTTCTAACTCCCATAATCCTTGGAAATATGGACTCAAAATTCACTAAAATATGTAAAATGGTCCCCTCTATCGATTGGTGAAGACTAGAACGTTCCTTCTTTCCTATTAGTCGAGTTATGAGTATTTTTTGTTTTGAAAAGTGGATTTTCGAAAATTTCATGACTCTATTTGAAGGCGAAATAATGATTTTATCACAAAACTGATTGTGCCAGTCAATTTTTTGGCCAAAAAAACCCCTCTTTACGATTTTTAGGATTTTTTATAATTTTTTTGTCGAAAATTTAGAACAAAGTGGGTAGTATGGAATTATTTTGCGTTACAAATTGATTTTTTCTAACTCCCATAATCCTTGGAAATATGGACTCAAAATTCAGTAAAATATGTAAAATTGTCCCCTCTATCGATTGGTGAAGACTAGAACGTTCTATCTTTCCTATTAGTCGAGTTATGAGTATTTTTTGTTTTGAAAAGTGGATTTTCGAAATTTTCATGACTCCATTTGAAGGCGAAATAATGATTTTATCACAAAACTGATTGTGCCAGTCGATTTTTAGGCCAATGAAACCCCTCTTTACGAATTTTTAGCATTTTTTATAATTTTTTTGTCGAAAATTTTGAACAAAGGATGTAGCTATGGAAATATTTTGCGATACAAATTGATTTTTTCTAACTCCCATAATCCTTGGAAATATGGACTCAAAATTCACCAAAATATGTAAAATTGTCCCCTCTATCGATTGGTCAAGACTAGAACGTTCTGTCTTTCCTATTAGTCGAGTTATGAGTATTTTTTGTTTTGAAAAGTGGATTTTCGAAAATTTCATGACTCCATTTGAAGGCGAAATAATGATTTTATCACAAAACTGATTGTGCCAGTCGATTTTTAGGCAAAAGGAACCCCTCTTTACGAATTTTTAGCATTTTTTATAATTTTTTTGTCGAAAATTTAGAACAAAGGGAAATATTTTGCGATACAAATTGATTTTTTCTAACTCCCTCAATCCTTGGAAATATGGACTCAAAATTCACCAAAAGATGTAAAATTGTCCCCTCTATCGATTGGTCAAGACTAGAACGTTCTATCTTTCCTATTTGTTGAGTTATGAGTATTTTTTGTTTTGAAAAGTGGATTTTCGAAAATTTCATGACTCTATTTGAAGGCGAAATAATGATTTTATCACAAAACTGATTGTGCCAGTCGATTTTTTGGCCAAAAAAACCCCTCTTTACGAATTTTTAGCATTTTTTATAATTTTTTTGTCGAAAATTTAGAACAAAGGGGGTAGCTATGGAAATATTTAGCGATACAAATTGATTTTTTCTAACTCCCTTAATCCTTGGAAATATGGACTCAAAATTCACCAAAATATGTAAAATTGTCCCCTCTATCGATTGGTGAAGACTAGAACGTTCTATCTTTCCTATTAGTCGAGTTATGAGTATTTTTTGTTTTGAAAAGTGGATTTTCGAAAATTTCATGACTCCATTTGAAGGCGAAATAATGATTTTATCACAAAACTGATTGTGCCAGTCGATTTTTTGGCCAAAAAAACCCCTCTTTACGAATTTTTAGCATTTTTTATAATTTTTTTGTCGAAAATTTAGAACAAGCTATGGAAATATTTTGCGATACAAATTGATTTTTTCTAACTCCCATAATCCTTGGAAATATGGACTCAAAATTCACCAAAATATGTAAAATTGTCCCCTCTATCGATTGGTCAAGACTAGAACGTTCTGTCTTTCCTATTAGTCGAGTTATGAGTATTTTTTGTTTTGAAAAGTGGATTTTCGAAAATTTCATGACTCCATTTGAAGGCGAAATAATGATTTTATCACAAAACTGATTGTGCCAGTCGATTTTTAGGCAAAAGGAACCCCTCTTTACGAATTTTTAGCATTTTTTATAATTTTTTTGTCGAAAATTTAGAACAAAGGGAAATATTTTGCGATACAAATTGATTTTTTCTAACTCCCTCAATCCTTGGAAATATGGACTCAAAATTCACCAAAAGATGTAAAATTGTCCCCTCTATCGATTGGTCAAGACTAGAACGTTCTATCTTTCCTATTTGTTGAGTTATGAGTATTTTTTGTTTTGAAAAGTGGATTTTCGAAAATTTCATGACTCTATTTGAAGGCGAAATAATGATTTTATCACAAAACTGATTGTGCCAGTCGATTTTTTGGCCAAAAAAACCCCTCTTTACGAATTTTTAGCATTTTTTATAATTTTTTTGTCGAAAATTTAGAACAAAGGGGGTAGCTATGGAAATATTTAGCGATACAAATTGATTTTTTCTAACTCCCTTAATCCTTGGAAATATGGACTCAAAATTCACCAAAATATGTAAAATTGTCCCCTCTATCGATTGGTGAAGACTAGAACGTTCTATCTTTCCTATTAGTCGAGTTATGAGTATTTTTTGTTTTGAAAAGTGGATTTTCGAAAATTTCATGACTCCATTTGAAGGCGAAATAATGATTTTATCAGAAAACTGATTGTGCCAGTCGATTTTTAGGCCAAAGAAACCCCTCTTTACGAACTTTTAGCATTTTTTATAATTTTTTTGTCGAAAATTTTGAACAAAGGGGGTAGCTATGGAAATATTTTGCGATACAAATTGATTTTTTCTAACTCCCTTAATCCTTGGAAATATGGACTCAAAATTCACTAAAATATGTAAAATTGTCCCCTCTATCGATTGGTGAAGACTAGAACGTTCTATCTTTCCTGTTTGTCGAGTTATGAGTATTTTTTGTTTTGAAAAGTGGATTTTCGAAAATTTCATGACTCTATTTGAAGGCGAAATAATGATTTTATCACAAAACTGATTGTGCCAGTCAATTTTTTGGCCAAAAAAACCCCTCTTTACCAATTTTTAGCATTTTATATAATTTTTTTGTCGAAAATTTAGAACAAAGGGGGTAGCTATGGAAATATTTTGCGATACAAATTAATTTTTTCTAACTCCCATAATCCTTGGAAATATGGACTCAAAATTCACTAAAATATGTAAAATTGTCCCCTCTATCGATTGGTCAAGACTAGAACGTTCTATCTTTCCTATTTGTTGAGTTATGAGTATTTTTTGTTTTGAAAAGTGGATTTTCGAAAATTTCATGACTCTATTTGAAGGCGAAATAATGATTTTATCACAAAACTGATTGTGCCAGTCGATTTTTTGGCCAAAAAAACCCCTCTTTACGAATTTTTAGCATTTTTTATAATTTTTTTGTCGAAAATTTAGAACAAAGTGGGTAGTATGGAATTATTTTGCGTTACAAATTGATTTTTTCTAACTCCCTTGATCCTCGGCAATATCGACTCAAAATTAGGGCTGGGCGATTATCAAAAAACATAATCGATTATATAAAATAATCGAAAAAAATCGAATAATCGAAAAAAATCGATTAATCGAGAAAAATCGATTAATCGAAAAAAATCGATTAATCGAATATAATCGATTAATCGAAAAAAATCGATTAATCGAAAAAAATCGATTAATCGAAAAAAATCGATTAATCGAAAAAAATCGATTAATCGAAAAGAATCGATTCATCGAAAAAAAACAATTAATCGAAAAAAATCGATTAATCGAGAAAAATTGATTAATCGAAAAGAATCGATTAATCGAAAAAAATCGATTAATCGAAAAAAATCGATTAATCGAGAAAAATCGATTAATCGAAAAAAATCGGTTAATCGAAAAAAATCGATTAATCGAAAAAAATCGATTAATCGAAAATAATCAATTTTCGATGATTCGAAAATTTATTATTTTTCATTATTCTTGATAACGGCAGCTGGACCGCTACCGAAACTTTAAAAATAGAGTTTCAACAAACATCGTGATCAAGAACTATTATATTTAACTAATTTTTTCCCTCACTCACGCCTCACTCACGCCTTTAAAAAGATTGACAATTTGGAACTTACGAAAATATTTTGAAGTTTAAGACTTAAAAAAATTGTCAAGATTTGCCAGTCGATTTTCCGGTCCAAAAAACCCCTCTTTACGAATTTTTAGCATTTTTTATAATTTTTTTGTCGAAAATTTAGAACAAAGGGGGTAGCTATGGAAATATTTTGCGATACAAATTGATTTTTTCTAACTCCCATAATCCTTGGAAATATAGACTCAAAATTCACCAAAAGATGTAAAATTGTCCCCTCTATCGATTGGTGAAGACTAGAACGTTCTATCTTTCCTATTAGTCGAGTTATGAGTATTTTTTGTTTTGAAAAGTGGATTTTCGAAAATTTCATGACTCTATTTGAAGGCGAAATAATGATTTTATCACAAAACTGATTGTGCCAGTCGATTTTTTGGCCAAAAAAACCCCTCTTTACGAATTTTTAGCATTTTTTATAATTTTTTTGTCGAAAATTTAGAACAAAGTGGGTAGTATGGAATTATTTTGCGTTACAAATTGATTTTTTCTAACTCCCTTGATCCTCGGCAATATCGACTCAAAATTAGGGCTGGGCGATTATCAAAAAACATAATCGATTATATAAAATAATCGAAAAAAATCGATAAATCGAAAAAAATCGAATAATCGAAAAAAATCGATTAATCGAGAAAAATCGATTAATCGAAAAAAATCGATTAATCGAATATAATCGATTAATCGAAAAAAATCGATTAATCGAAAAAAATCGATTAATCGAAAAAAATCGATTAATCGAAAAAAATCGATTAATCGAAAAAAATCGATTAATCGAAAAGAATCGATTAATCGAAAAAAATCAATTAATCGAAAAAAATCGATTAATCGAGAAAAATTGATTAATCGAAAAGAATCGATTAATCGAAAAAAATCGATTAATCGAAAAAAATCGATTAATCGAGAAAAATCGATTAATCGAAAAAAATCGGTTAATCGAAAAAAATCGATTAATCGAAAAAAATCGATTAATCGAAAATAATCAATTTTCGATGATTCGAAAATTTATTATTTTTCATTATTCTTGATAACGGCAGCTGGACCGCTACCGAAACTTTAAAAATAGAGTTTCAACAAACATCGTGATCAAGAACTATTATATTTAACTAATTTTTTCCCTCACTCACGCCTCACTCACGCCTTTAAAAAGATTGACAATTTGGAACTTACGAAAATATTTTGAAGTTTAAGACTTAAAAAAATTGTCAAGATTTGCCAGTCGATTTTTTGGCCAAAAAAACCCCTCTTTACGAATTTTTAGCATTTTTTATAATTTAGAACAAAGGGGGTAGCTATGTCTAACTCCCTTAATCCTTGGAAATATGGACTCAAAATTCACCAAAAGATGTAAAATTGTCCCCTCTATCGATTGGTCAAGACTAGAACGTTCTGTCTTTCCTATTAGTCGAGTTATGAGTATTTTTTGTTTTGAAAAGTGGATTTTCGAAAATTTCATGACTCCATTTGAAGGCGAAATATGATTTTATCACAAAACTGATTGTGCCAGTCGATTTTTTGGCCAAAGACACCCCTCTTTACGAATTTTTAGCATTTTTTATAATTTTTTTGTCGAAAATTTAGAACAAAGGGGTAGCTATGGAAATATTTTGCGATACAAATTGATTTTTTCTAACTCCCATAATCCTTGGAAATATGGACTCAAAATTCACCAAAATATGTAAAATTGTCCCCTCTATCGATTGGTCAAGACTAGAACGTTCTGTCTTTCCTATTAGTCGAGTTATGAGTATTTTTTGTTTGAAAAGTGGATTTTCGAAAATTTCATGACTCCATTTGAAGGCGAAATAATGATTTTATCACAAAACTGATTGTGCCAGTCGATTTTTAGGCAAAAGGAACCCCTCTTTACGAATTTTTAGCATTTTTTATAATTTTTTTGTCGAAAATTTAGAACAAAGGGAAATATTTTGCGATACAAATTGATTTTTTCTAACTCCCTCAATCCTTGGAAATATGGACTCAAAATTCACCAAAAGATGTAAAATTGTCCCCTCTATCGATTGGTCAAGACTAGAACGTTCTATCTTTCCTATTTGTTGAGTTATGAGTATTTTTTGTTTTGAAAAGTGGATTTTCGAAAATTTCATGACTCTATTTGAAGGCGAAATAATGATTTTATCACAAAACTGATTGTGCCAGTCGATTTTTTGGCCAAAAAAACCCCTCTTTACGAATTTTTAGCATTTTTTATAATTTTTTTGTCGAAAATTTAGAACAAAGGGGGTAGCTATGGAAATATTTAGCGATACAAATTGATTTTTTCTAACTCCCTTAATCCTTGGAAATATGGACTCAAAATTCACCAAAATATGTAAAATTGTCCCCTCTATCGATTGGTGAAGACTAGAACGTTCTATCTTTCCTATTAGTCGAGTTATGAGTATTTTTTGTTTTGAAAAGTGGATTTTCGAAAATTTCATGACTCCATTTGAAGGCGAAATAATGATTTTATCACAAAACTGATTGTGCCAGTCGATTTTTTGGCCAAAAAAACCCCTCTTTACGAATTTTTAGCATTTTTTATAATTTTTTTGTCGAAAATTTAGAACAAGCTATGGAAATATTTTGCGATACAAATTGATTTTTTCTAACTCCCATAATCCTTGGAAATATGGACTCAAAATTCACCAAAATATGTAAAATTGTCCCCTCTATCGATTGGTCAAGACTAGAACGTTCTGTCTTTCCTATTAGTCGAGTTATGAGTATTTTTTGTTTTGAAAAGTGGATTTTCGAAAATTTCATGACTCCATTTGAAGGCGAAATAATGATTTTATCACAAAACTGATTGTGCCAGTCGATTTTAGGCAAAAGGAACCCCTCTTTACGAATTTTTAGCATTTTTTATAATTTTTTTGTCGAAAATTTAGAACAAAGGGAAATATTTTGCGATACAAATTGATTTTTTCTAACTCCCTCAATCCTTGGAAATATGGACTCAAAATTCACCAAAAGATGTAAAATTGTCCCCTCTATCGATTGGTCAAGACTAGAACGTTCTATCTTCCTATTTGTTGAGTTATGAGTATTTTTTGTTTTGAAAAGTGGATTTTCGAAAATTTCATGACTCTATTTGAAGGCGAAATAATGATTTTATCACAAAACTGATTGTGCCAGTCGATTTTTTTGGCCAAAAAAACCCCTCTTTACGAATTTTTAGCATTTTTTATAATTTTTTTGTCGAAAATTTAGAACAAAGTGGTAGTATGGAATTATTTTGCGTTACAAATTGATTTTTTCTAACTCCCTTGATCCTCGGCAATATCGACTCAAAATTAGGGCTGGGCGATTATCAAAAAACATAATCCGATTATATAAAATAATCGAAAAAAATCGATAAATCGAAAAAAATCGAATAATCGAAAAAAATCGATTAATCGAGAAAAATCGATTAATCGAAAAAAATCGATTAATCGAATATAATCGATTAATCGAAAAAAATCGATTAATCGAAAAAATCGATTAATCGAAAAAAATCGATTAATCGAAAAAAATCGATTAATCGAAAAGAATCGATTAATCGAAAAAAATCAATTAATCGAAAAAAATCGATTAATCGAGAAAAATTGATTAATCGAAAAGAATCGATTAATCGAAAAAAATCGATTAATCGAAAAAAATCGATTAATCGAGAAAAATCGATTAATCGAAAAAAATCGGTTAATCGAAAAAAATCGATTAATCGAAAAAAATCGATTAATCGAAAATAATCAATTTTCGATGATTCGAAAATTTATTATTTTTCATTATTCTTGATAACGGCAGCTGGACCGCTACCGAAACTTTAAAAATAGAGTTTCAACAAACATCGTGATCAAGAACTATTATATTTAACTAATTTTTTCCCTCACTCACGCCTCACTCACGCCTTTAAAAAGATTGACAATTTGGAACTTACGAAAATATTTTGAAGTTTAAGACTTAAAAAAATTGTCAAGATTTGCCAGTCGATTTTCCGGTCCAAAAAACCCCTCTTTACGAATTTTTAGCATTTTTTATAATTTTTTTGTCGAAAATTTAGAACAAAGGGGGTAGCTATGGAAATATTTTGCGATACAAATTGATTTTTTCTAACTCCCATAATCCTTGGAAATATAGACTCAAAATTCACCAAAAGATGTAAAATTGTCCCCTCTATCGATTGGTGAAGACTAGAACGTTCTATCTTTCCTATTAGTCGAGTTATGAGTATTTTTTGTTTTGAAAAGTGGATTTTCGAAATTTTCATGACTCCATTTGAAGGCGAAATAATGATTTTATCACAAAACTGATTGTGCCAGTCGATTTTTTGGCCAACAAAACCCCTCTTTACGAATTTTTAGCATTTTTTATAATTTTTTTGTCGAAAATTTAGAACAAAGGGGGTAGCTATGTCTAACTCCCTTAATCCTTGGAAATATGGACTCAAAATTCACCAAAAGATGTAAAATTGTCCCCTCTATCGATTGGTCAAGACTAGAACGTTCTGTCTTTCCTATTAGTCGAGTTATGAGTATTTTTTGTTTTGAAAAGTGGATTTTCGAAAATTTCATGACTCCATTTGAAGGCGAAATAATGATTTTATCACAAAACTGATTGTGCCAGTCGATTTTTTGGCCAAAAAAAACCCCTCTTTACGAATTTTTAGCATTTTTTATAATTTTTTTGTCGAAAATTTAGAACAAGCTATGGAAATATTTTGCGATACAAATTGATTTTTTCTAACTCCCATAATCCTTGGAAATATGGACTCAAAATTCACCAAAATATGTAAAATTGTCCCCTCTATCGATTGGTCAAGACTAGAACGTTCTGTCTTTCCTATTAGTCGAGTTATGAGTATTTTTTGTTTTGAAAAGTGGATTTTCGAAAATTTCATGACTCCATTTGAAGGCGAAATAATGATTTTATCACAAAACTGATTGTGCCAGTCGATTTTTAGGCAAAAGGAACCCCTCTTTACGAATTTTTAGCATTTTTTATAATTTTTTTGTCGAAAATTTAGAACAAAGGGAAATATTTTGCGATACAAATTGATTTTTTCTAACTCCCTCAATCCTTGGAAATATGGACTCAAAATTCACCAAAAGATGTAAAATTGTCCCCTCTATCGATTGGTCAAGACTAGAACGTTCTATCTTTCCTATTTGTTGAGTTATGAGTATTTTTTGTTTTGAAAAGTGGATTTTCGAAAATTTCATGACTCTATTTGAAGGCGAAATAATGATTTTATCACAAAACTGATTGTGCCAGTCGATTTTTTGGCCAAAAAAACCCCTCTTTACGAATTTTTAGCATTTTTTATAATTTTTTTGTCGAAAATTTAGAACAAAGTGGGTAGTATGGAATTATTTTGCGTTACAAATTGATTTTTTCTAACTCCCTTGATCCTCGGCAATATCGACTCAAAATTAGGGCTGGGCGATTATCAAAAAACATAATCGATTATATAAAATAATCGAAAAAAATCGATAAATCGAAAAAAATCGAATAATCGAAAAAAATCGATTAATCGAGAAAAATCGATTAATCGAAAAAAATCGATTAATCGAATATAATCGATTAATCGAAAAAAATCGATTAATCGAAAAAAATCGATTAATCGAAAAAAATCGATTAATCGAAAAAAATCGATTAATCGAAAAAAATCGATTAATCGAAAAGAATCGATTAATCGAAAAAAATCAATTAATCGAAAAAAATCGATTAATCGAGAAAAATTGATTAATCGAAAAGAATCGATTAATCGAAAAAAATCGATTAATCGAAAAAAATCGATTAATCGAGAAAAATCGATTAATCGAAAAAAATCGGTTAATCGAAAAAAATCGATTAATCGAAAAAAATCGATTAATCGAAAATAATCAATTTTCGATGATTCGAAAATTTATTATTTTTCATTATTCTTGATAACGGCAGCTGGACCGCTACCGAAACTTTAAAAATAGAGTTTCAACAAACATCGTGATCAAGAACTATTATATTTAACTAATTTTTTCCCTCACTCACGCCTCACTCACGCCTTTAAAAAGATTGACAATTTGGAACTTACGAAAATATTTTGAAGTTTAAGACTTAAAAAAATTGTCAAGATTTGCCAGTCGATTTTCCGGTCCAAAAAACCCCTCTTTACGAATTTTTAGCATTTTTTATAATTTTTTTGTCGAAAATTTAGAACAAAGGGGGTAGCTATGGAAATATTTTGCGATACAAATTGATTTTTTCTAACTCCCATAATCCTTGGAAATATAGACTCAAAATTCACCAAAAGATGTAAAATTGTCCCCTCTATCGATTGGTGAAGACTAGAACGTTCTATCTTTCCTATTAGTCGAGTTATGAGTATTTTTTGTTTTGAAAAGTGGATTTTCGAAAATTTCATGACTCTATTTGAAGGCGAAATAATGATTTTATCACAAAACTGATTGTGCCAGTCGATTTTTTGGCCAAAAAAACCCCTCTTTACGAATTTTTAGCATTTTTTATAATTTTTTTGTCGAAAATTTAGAACAAAGTGGGTAGTATGGAATTATTTTGCGTTACAAATTGATTTTTTCTAACTCCCTTGATCCTCGGCAATATCGACTCAAAATTAGGGCTGGGCGATTATCAAAAAACATAATCGATTATATAAAATAATCGAAAAAAATCGATAAATCGAAAAAAATCGAATAATCGAAAAAAATCAATTTTCGATGATTCGAAAATTTATTATTTTTCATTATTCTTGATAACGGCAGCTGGACCGCTACCGAAACTTTAAAAATAGAGTTTCAACAAACATCGTGATCAAGAACTATTATATTTAACTAATTTTTTCCCTCACTCACGCCTCACTCACGCCTTTAAAAAGATTGACAATTTGGAACTTACGAAAATATTTTGAAGTTTAAGACTTAAAAAAATTGTCAAGATTTGCCAGTCGATTTTTTGGCCAAAAAAACCCCTCTTTACGAATTTTTAGCATTTTTTATAATTTTTTTGTCGAAAATTTAGAACAAAGGGGGTAGCTATGGAAATATTTTGCGATACAAATTGATTTTTTCTAACTCCCATAATCCTTGGAAATATAGACTCAAAATTCACCAAAAGATGTAAAATTGTCCCCTCTATCGATTGGTGAAGACTAGAACGTTCTATCTTTCCTATTAGTCGAGTTATGAGTATTTTTTGTTTTGAAAAGTGGATTTTCGAAATTTTCATGACTCCATTTGAAGGCGAAATAATGATTTTATCACAAAACTGATTGTGCCAGTCGATTTTTTGGCCAACAAAACCCCTCTTTACGAATTTTTAGCATTTTTTATAATTTTTTTGTCGAAAATTTAGAACAAAGGGGGTAGCTATGTCTAACTCCCTTAATCCTTGGAAATATGGACTCAAAATTCACCAAAAGATGTAAAATTGTCCCCTCTATCGATTGGTCAAGACTAGAACGTTCTGTCTTTCCTATTAGTCGAGTTATGAGTATTTTTTGTTTTGAAAAGTGGATTTTCGAAAATTTCATGACTCCATTTGAAGGCGAAATAATGATTTTATCACAAAACTGATTGTGCCAGTCGATTTTTTGGCCAAAGACACCCCTCTTTACGAATTTTTAGCATTTTTTATAATTTTTTTGTCGAAAATTTAGAACAAAGGGGGTAGCTATGGAAATATTTTGCGATACAAATTGATTTTTTCTAACTCCCATAATCCTTGGAAATATGGACTCAAAATTCACCAAAATATGTAAAATTGTCCCCTCTATCGATTGGTCAAGACTAGAACGTTCTGTCTTTCCTATTAGTCGAGTTATGAGTATTTTTTGTTTTGAAAAGTGGATTTTCGAAAATTTCATGACTCCATTTGAAGGCGAAATAATGATTTTATCACAAAACTGATTGTGCCAGTCGATTTTTAGGCAAAAGGAACCCCTCTTTACGAATTTTTAGCATTTTTTATAATTTTTTTGTCGAAAATTTAGAACAAAGGGAAATATTTTGCGATACAAATTGATTTTTTCTAACTCCCTCAATCCTTGGAAATATGGACTCAAAATTCACCAAAAGATGTAAAATTGTCCCCTCTATCGATTGGTCAAGACTAGAACGTTCTATCTTTCCTATTTGTTGAGTTATGAGTATTTTTTGTTTTGAAAAGTGGATTTTCGAAAATTTCATGACTCTATTTGAAGGCGAAATAATGATTTTATCACAAAACTGATTGTGCCAGTCGATTTTTTGGCCAAAAAAACCCCTCTTTACGAATTTTTAGCATTTTTTATAATTTTTTTGTCGAAAATTTAGAACAAAGGGGGTAGCTATGGAAATATTTAGCGATACAAATTGATTTTTTCTAACTCCCTTAATCCTTGGAAATATGGACTCAAAATTCACCAAAATATGTAAAATTGTCCCCTCTATCGATTGGTGAAGACTAGAACGTTCTATCTTTCCTATTAGTCGAGTTATGAGTATTTTTTGTTTTGAAAAGTGGATTTTCGAAAATTTCATGACTCCATTTGAAGGCGAAATAATGATTTTATCACAAAACTGATTGTGCCAGTCGATTTTTTGGCCAAAAAAACCCCTCTTTACGAATTTTTAGCATTTTTTATAATTTTTTTGTCGAAAATTTAGAACAAGCTATGGAAATATTTTGCGATACAAATTGATTTTTTCTAACTCCCATAATCCTTGGAAATATGGACTCAAAATTCACCAAAATATGTAAAATTGTCCCCTCTATCGATTGGTCAAGACTAGAACGTTCTGTCTTTCCTATTAGTCGAGTTATGAGTATTTTTTGTTTTGAAAAGTGGATTTTCGAAAATTTCATGACTCCATTTGAAGGCGAAATAATGATTTTATCACAAAACTGATTGTGCCAGTCGATTTTTAGGCAAAAGGAACCCCTCTTTACGAATTTTTAGCATTTTTTATAATTTTTTTGTCGAAAATTTAGAACAAAGGGAAATATTTTGCGATACAAATTGATTTTTTCTAACTCCCTCAATCCTTGGAAATATGGACTCAAAATTCACCAAAAGATGTAAAATTGTCCCCTCTATCGATTGGTCAAGACTAGAACGTTCTATCTTTCCTATTTGTTGAGTTATGAGTATTTTTTGTTTTGAAAAGTGGATTTTCGAAAATTTCATGACTCTATTTGAAGGCGAAATAATGATTTTATCACAAAACTGATTGTGCCAGTCGATTTTTTGGCCAAAAAAACCCCTCTTTACGAATTTTTAGCATTTTTTATAATTTTTTTGTCGAAAATTTAGAACAAAGTGGGTAGTATGGAATTATTTTGCGTTACAAATTGATTTTTTCTAACTCCCTTGATCCTCGGCAATATCGACTCAAAATTAGGGCTGGGCGATTATCAAAAAACATAATCGATTATATAAAATAATCGAAAAAAATCGATAAATCGAAAAAAATCGAATAATCGAAAAAAATCGATTAATCGAGAAAAATCGATTAATCGAAAAAAATCGATTAATCGAATATAATCGATTAATCGAAAAAAATCGATTAATCGAAAAAAATCGATTAATCGAAAAAAATCGATTAATCGAAAAAAATCGATTAATCGAAAAGAATCGATTAATCGAAAAAAATCAATTAATCGAAAAAAATCGATTAATCGAGAAAAATTGATTAATCGAAAAGAATCGATTAATCGAAAAAAATCGAAAAAAATCGATTAATCGAGAAAAATCGATTAATCGAAAAAAATCGGTTAATCGAAAAAAATCGATTAATCGAAAAAAATCGATTAATCGAAAATAATCAATTTTCGATGATTCGAAAATTTATTATTTTTCATTATTCTTGATAACGGCAGCTGGACCGCTACCGAAACTTTAAAAATAGAGTTTCAACAAACATCGTGATCAAGAACTATTATATTTAACTAATTTTTTCCCTCACTCACGCCTCACTCACGCCTTTAAAAAGATTGACAATTTGGAACTTACGAAAATATTTTGAAGTTTAAGACTTAAAAAAATTGTCAAGATTTGCCAGTCGATTTTCCGGTCCAAAAAACCCCTCTTTACGAATTTTTAGCATTTTTTATAATTTTTTTGTCGAAAATTTAGAACAAAGGGGGTAGCTATGGAAATATTTTGCGATACAAATTGATTTTTTCTAACTCCCATAATCCTTGGAAATATAGACTCAAAATTCACCAAAAGATGTAAAATTGTCCCCTCTATCGATTGGTGAAGACTAGAACGTTCTATCTTTCCTATTAGTCGAGTTATGAGTATTTTTTGTTTTGAAAAGTGGATTTTCGAAAATTTCATGACTCTATTTGAAGGCGAAATAATGATTTTATCACAAAACTGATTGTGCCAGTCGATTTTTTGGCCAAAAAAACCCCTCTTTACGAATTTTTAGCATTTTTTATAATTTTTTTGTCGAAAATTTAGAACAAAGTGGGTAGTATGGAATTATTTTGCGTTACAAATTGATTTTTTCTAACTCCCTTGATCCTCGGCAATATCGACTCAAAATTAGGGCTGGGCGATTATCAAAAAACATAATCGATTATATAAAATAATCGAAAAAAATCGATAAATCGAAAAAAATCGAATAATCGAAAAAAATCGATTAATCGAGAAAAATCGATTAATCGAAAAAAATCGATTAATCGAATATAATCGATTAATCGAAAAAAATCGATTAATCGAAAAAAATCGATTAATCGAAAAAAATCGATTAATCGAAAAAAATCGATTAATCGAAAAAAATCGATTAATCGAAAAGAATCGATTAATCGAAAAAAATCAATTAATCGAAAAAAATCGATTAATCGAGAAAAATTGATTAATCGAAAAGAATCGATTAATCGAAAAAAATCGATTAATCGAAAAAAATCGATTAATCGAGAAAAATCGATTAATCGAAAAAAATCGGTTAATCGAAAAAAATCGATTAATCGAAAAAAATCGATTAATCGAAAATAATCAATTTTCGATGATTCGAAAATTTATTATTTTTCATTATTCTTGATAACGGCAGCTGGACCGCTACCGAAACTTTAAAAATAGAGTTTCAACAAACATCGTGATCAAGAACTATTATATTTAACTAATTTTTTCCCTCACTCACGCCTCACTCACGCCTTTAAAAAGATTGACAATTTGGAACTTACGAAAATATTTTGAAGTTTAAGACTTAAAAAAATTGTCAAGATTTGCCAGTCGATTTTTTGGCCAAAAAAACCCCTCTTTACGAATTTTTAGCATTTTTTATAATTTTTTTGTCGAAAATTTAGAACAAAGGGGGTAGCTATGGAAATATTTTGCGATACAAATTGATTTTTTCTAACTCCCATAATCCTTGGAAATATAGACTCAAAATTCACCAAAAGATGTAAAATTGTCCCCTCTATCGATTGGTGAAGACTAGAACGTTCTATCTTTCCTATTAGTCGAGTTATGAGTATTTTTTGTTTTGAAAAGTGGATTTTCGAAATTTTCATGACTCCATTTGAAGGCGAAATAATGATTTTATCACAAAACTGATTGTGCCAGTCGATTTTTTGGCCAACAAAACCCCTCTTTACGAATTTTTAGCATTTTTTATAATTTTTTTGTCGAAAATTTAGAACAAAGGGGGTAGCTATGTCTAACTCCCTTAATCCTTGGAAATATGGACTCAAAATTCACCAAAAGATGTAAAATTGTCCCCTCTATCGATTGGTCAAGACTAGAACGTTCTGTCTTTCCTATTAGTCGAGTTATGAGTATTTTTTGTTTTGAAAAGTGGATTTTCGAAAATTTCATGACTCCATTTGAAGGCGAAATAATGATTTTATCACAAAACTGATTGTGCCAGTCGATTTTTTGGCCAAAGACACCCCTCTTTACGAATTTTTAGCATTTTTTATAATTTTTTTGTCGAAAATTTAGAACAAAGGGGGTAGCTATGGAAATATTTTGCGATACAAATTGATTTTTTCTAACTCCCATAATCCTTGGAAATATGGACTCAAAATTCACCAAAATATGTAAAATTGTCCCCTCTATCGATTGGTCAAGACTAGAACGTTCTGTCTTTCCTATTAGTCGAGTTATGAGTATTTTTTGTTTTGAAAAGTGGATTTTCGAAAATTTCATGACTCCATTTGAAGGCGAAATAATGATTTTATCACAAAACTGATTGTGCCAGTCGATTTTTAGGCAAAAGGAACCCCTCTTTACGAATTTTTAGCATTTTTTATAATTTTTTTGTCGAAAATTTAGAACAAAGGGAAATATTTTGCGATACAAATTGATTTTTTCTAACTCCCTCAATCCTTGGAAATATGGACTCAAAATTCACCAAAAGATGTAAAATTGTCCCCTCTATCGATTGGTCAAGACTAGAACGTTCTATCTTTCCTATTTGTTGAGTTATGAGTATTTTTTGTTTTGAAAAGTGGATTTTCGAAAATTTCATGACTCTATTTGAAGGCGAAATAATGATTTTATCACAAAACTGATTGTGCCAGTCGATTTTTTGGCCAAAAAAACCCCTCTTTACGAATTTTTAGCATTTTTTATAATTTTTTTGTCGAAAATTTAGAACAAAGGGGGTAGCTATGGAAATATTTAGCGATACAAATTGATTTTTTCTAACTCCCTTAATCCTTGGAAATATGGACTCAAAATTCACCAAAATATGTAAAATTGTCCCCTCTATCGATTGGTGAAGACTAGAACGTTCTATCTTTCCTATTAGTCGAGTTATGAGTATTTTTTGTTTTGAAAAGTGGATTTTCGAAAATTTCATGACTCCATTTGAAGGCGAAATAATGATTTTATCACAAAACTGATTGTGCCAGTCGATTTTTTGGCCAAAAAAACCCCTCTTTACGAATTTTTAGCATTTTTTATAATTTTTTTGTCGAAAATTTAGAACAAGCTATGGAAATATTTTGCGATACAAATTGATTTTTTCTAACTCCCATAATCCTTGGAAATATGGACTCAAAATTCACCAAAATATGTAAAATTGTCCCCTCTATCGATTGGTCAAGACTAGAACGTTCTGTCTTTCCTATTAGTCGAGTTATGAGTATTTTTTGTTTTGAAAAGTGGATTTTCGAAAATTTCATGACTCCATTTGAAGGCGAAATAATGATTTTATCACAAAACTGATTGTGCCAGTCGATTTTTAGGCAAAAGGAACCCCTCTTTACGAATTTTTAGCATTTTTTATAATTTTTTGTCGAAAATTTAGAACAAAGGGAAATATTTTGCGATACAAATTGATTTTTTCTAACTCCCTCAATCCTTGGAAATATGGACTCAAAATTCACCAAAAGATGTAAAATTGTCCCCTCTATCGATTGGTCAAGACTAGAACGTTCTATCTTTCCTATTTGTTGAGTTATGAGTATTTTTTGTTTTGAAAAGTGGATTTTCGAAAATTTCATGACTCTATTTGAAGGCGAAATAATGATTTTATCACAAAACTGATTGTGCCAGTCGATTTTTTGGCCAAAAAAACCCCTCTTTACGAATTTTTAGCATTTTTTATAATTTTTTTGTCGAAAATTTAGAACAAAGGGGGTAGCTATGGAAATATTTAGCGATACAAATTGATTTTTTCTAACTCCCTTAATCCTTGGAAATATGGACTCAAAATTCACCAAAATATGTAAAATTGTCCCCTCTATCGATTGGTGAAGACTAGAACGTTCTATCTTTCCTATTAGTCGAGTTATGAGTATTTTTTGTTTTGAAAAGTGGATTTTCGAAAATTTCATGACTCCATTTGAAGGCGAAATAATGATTTTATCAGAAAACTGATTGTGCCAGTCGATTTTTAGGCCAAAGAAACCCCTCTTTACGAACTTTTAGCATTTTTTATAATTTTTTTGTCGAAAATTTTGAACAAAGGGGGTAGCTATGGAAATATTTTGCGATACAAATTGATTTTTTCTAACTCCCTTAATCCTTGGAAATATGGACTCAAAATTCACTAAAATATGTAAAATTGTCCCCTCTATCGATTGGTGAAGACTAGAACGTTCTATCTTTCCTGTTTGTCGAGTTATGAGTATTTTTTGTTTTGAAAAGTGGATTTTCGAAAATTTCATGACTCTATTTGAAGGCGAAATAATGATTTTATCACAAAACTGATTGTGCCAGTCAATTTTTTGGCCAAAAAAACCCCTCTTTACCAATTTTTAGCATTTTATATAATTTTTTTGTCGAAAATTTAGAACAAAGGGGGTAGCTATGGAAATATTTTGCGATACAAATTAATTTTTTCTAACTCCCATAATCCTTGGAAATATGGACTCAAAATTCACTAAAATATGTAAAATTGTCCCCTCTATCGATTGGTCAAGACTAGAACGTTCTATCTTTCCTATTTGTTGAGTTATGAGTATTTTTTGTTTTGAAAAGTGGATTTTCGAAAATTTCATGACTCTATTTGAAGGCGAAATAATGATTTTATCACAAAACTGATTGTGCCAGTCGATTTTTTGGCCAAAAAAACCCCTCTTTACGAATTTTTAGCATTTTTTATAATTTTTTTGTCGAAAATTTAGAACAAAGTGGGTAGTATGGAATTATTTTGCGTTACAAATTGATTTTTTCTAACTCCCTTGATCCTCGGCAATATCGACTCAAAATTAGGGCTGGGCGATTATCAAAAAACATAATCGATTATATAAAATAATCGAAAAAAATCGATAAATCGAAAAAAATCGAATAATCGAAAAAAATCGATTAATCGAGAAAAATCGATTAATCGAAAAAAATCGATTAATCGAATATAATCGATTAATCGAAAAAAATCGATTAATCGAAAAAAATCGATTAATCGAAAAAAATCGATTAATCGAAAAAAATCGATTAATCGAAAAAAATCGATTAATCGAAAAGAATCGATTAATCGAAAAAAATCAATTAATCGAAAAAAATCGATTAATCGAGAAAAATTGATTAATCGAAAAGAATCGATTAATCGAAAAAAATCGATTAATCGAAAAAAATCGATTAATCGAGAAAAATCGATTAATCGAAAAAAATCGGTTAATCGAAAAAAATCGATTAATCGAAAAAAATCGATTAATCGAAAATAATCAATTTTCGATGATTCGAAAATTTATTATTTTTCATTATTCTTGATAACGGCAGCTGGACCGCTACCGAAACTTTAAAAATAGAGTTTCAACAAACATCGTGATCAAGAACTATTATATTTAACTAATTTTTTCCCTCACTCACGCCTTTAAAAAGATTGACAATTTGGAACTTACGAAAATATTTTGAAGTTTAAGACTTAAAAAAATTGTCAAGATTTGCCAGTCGATTTTCCGGTCCAAAAAACCCCTCTTTACGAATTTTTAGCATTTTTTAAAATTGTTTGTCGAAAATTTAGAAATATTTTGCGAAACAAATTGCTTTTTTCTTACTCCCTTAATCCTTGGCAATATCGACTCAAAATTCACTAAAATATGTAAAATTGTCGCCTCTATCGATTGGTCAAGACTAGAACGTTCTATCTTTCCTATTAGTCGAGTTATGAGTATTTTTTGTTTTGAAAAGTGGATTTTCGAAAATTTCATGACTCTATTTGAAGGCAAAATAATGATTTTATCACAAAACTGATTGTGCCAGTCAATTTTTTGGCCAGAAAAACCCCTCTTTACGAATTTTTAGCATTTTATATAATTTTTTTGTCGAAAATTTAGAACAAAGGGGGTAGCTATGGAAATATTTTGCGATACAAATTGATTTTTTCTAACTCCCATAATCCTTGGAAATATGGACTCAAAATTCAGTAAAATATGTAAAATTGTCCCCTCTATCGATTGGTGAAGACTAGAACGTTCTATCTTTCCTATTTGTCGAGTTATGAGTATTTTTTGTTTTGAAAAGTGGATTTTCGAAAATTTCATGACTCCATTTGAAGGCGAAATAATGATTTTATCAGAAAACTGATTGTGCCAGTCGATTTTTAGGCCAAAGAAACCCCTCTTTACGAATTTTTAGCATTTTTTATAATTTTTTTGTCGAAAATTTAGAACAAAGGGGGTAGCTATGGAAATATTTAGCGATACAAATTGATTTTTTCTAACTCCCTTAATCCTCGGAAATATGGACTCAAAATTCACCAAAAGATGTAAAATTGTCCCCTCTATCGATTGGTCAAGACTAGAACGTTCTATCTTTCCTATTAGTCGAGTTATGAGTATTTTTTGTTTTGAAAAGTGGATTTTCGAAATTTTCATGACTCCATTTGAAGGCGAAATAATGATTTTATCACAAAACTGATTGTGCCAGTCGATTTTTAGGCCAAAGAAACCCCTCTTTACGAATTTTTAGCATTTTTTATAATTTTTTTGTCGAAAATTTAGAACAAAGGGGGTAGCTATGGAAATATTTTGCGATACAAATAGATTTTTTCTAACTCCCATAATCCTTGGAAATATGGACTCAAAATTCACTAAAATATGTAAAATTGTCCCCTCTATCGATTGGTGAAGACTAGAACGTTCTATCTTTCCCATTTGTCGAGTTATGAGTATTTTTTGTTTTGAAAAGTGGATTTTCGAAAATTTCATGACTCTATTTGAAGGCGAAATAATGATTTTATCACAAAACTGATTGTGCCAGTCGATTTTTTGGCCAAAAAAACCCCTCTTTACGAATTTTTAGCATTTTTTATAATTTTTTTGTCGAAAATTTAGAACAAAGGGGGTAGCTATGGAAATATTTTGCGATACAAATTGATTTTTTCTAACTCCCATAATCCTTGGAAATATAGACTCAAAATTCACCAAAAGATGTAAAATTGTCCCCTCTATCGATTGGTGAAGACTAGAACGTTCTATCTTTCCTATTAGTCGAGTTATGAGTATTTTTTGTTTTGAAAAGTGGATTTTCGAAATTTTCATGACTCCATTTGAAGGCGAAATAATGATTTTATCACAAAACTGATTGTGCCAGTCGATTTTTTGGCCAACAAAACCCCTCTTTCTTTACCAATTTTTAGCATTTTATATAATTTTTTTGTCGAAAATTTAGAACAAAGGGGGTAGCTATGGAAATATTTTGCGATACAAATTAATTTTTTCTAACTCCCATAATCCTTGGAAATATGGACTCAAAATTCACTCAAATATGTAAAATTGTCCCCTCTATCGATTGGTCAAGACTAGAACGTTCTATCTTTCCTATTTGTTGAGTTATGAGTATTTTTTGTTTTGAAAAGTGGATTTTCGAAAATTTCATGACTCTATTTGAAGGCGAAATAATGATTTTATCACAAAACTGATTGTGCCAGTCGATTTTTTGGCCAAAAAAACCCCTCTTTACGAATTTTTAGCATTTTTTATAATTTTTTTGTCGAAAATTTAGAACAAAGGGGGTAGCTATGGAAATATTTTGCGATACAAATTGATTTTTTCTAACTCCCTTAATCCTTGGAAATATGGACTCAAAATTCACTTAAATATGTAAAATTGTCCCCTCTATCGATTGGTCAAGACTAGAACGTTCTATCTTTCCTATTTGTTGAGTTATGAGTATTTTTTGTTTTGAAAAGTGGATTTTCGAAAATTTCATGACTCTATTTGAAGGCGAAATAATGATTTTATCACAAAACTGATTGTGCCAGTCAATTTTTTGGCCAAAAAAACCCCTCTTTACGAATTTTTAGCATTTTTTATAATTTTTTTGTCGAAAATTTAGAACAAAGTGGGTAGTATGGAATTATTTTGCGTTACAAATTGATTTTTTCTAACTCCCATAATCCTTGGAAATATGGACTCAAAATTCAGTAAAATATGTAAAATTGTCCCCTCTATCGATTGGTGAAGACTAGAACGTTCTATCTTTCCTATTAGTCGAGTTATGAGTATTTTTTGTTTTGAAAAGTGGATTTTCGAAATTTTCATGACTCCATTTGAAGGCGAAATAATGATTTTATCACAAAACTGATTGTGCCAGTCGATTTTTAGGCCAATGAAACCCCTCTTTACGAATTTTTAGCATTTTTTATAATTTTTTTGTCGAAAATTTTGAACAAAGGATGTAGCTATGGAAATATTTTGCGATACAAATTGATTTTTTCTAACTCCCATAATCCTTGGAAATATGGACTCAAAATTCACTAAAATATGTAAAATGGTCCCCTCTATCGATTGGTGAAGACTAGAACGTTCTATCTTTCCTATTAGTCGAGTTATGAGTATTTTTTGTTTTGAAAAGTGGATTTTCGAAAATTTCATGACTCTATTTGAAGGCGAAATAATGATTTGATCACAAAACTGATTGTGCCAGTCAATTTTTTGGCCAAAAAAACCCCTCTTTACGAATTTTTAGCATTTTATATAATTTTTTTGTCGAAAATTTAGAACAAAGGGGGTAGCTATGGAAATATTTTGCGATACAAATTGATTTTTTCTAACTCCCTTAATCCTTGGAAATATGGACTCAAAATTCACTAA
This sequence comes from Lochmaea crataegi, assembly GCA_947563755.1. Taxonomy (NCBI): domain Eukaryota; kingdom Metazoa; phylum Arthropoda; class Insecta; order Coleoptera; family Chrysomelidae; genus Lochmaea; species Lochmaea crataegi. The sequence continues at coordinate 119,286 of CANOBC010000099.1, read as the reverse complement.
AATATGTAAATTGTCCCCTCTATCGATTGGTGAAGACTAGAACGTTCTATCTTTCCTATTAGTCGAGTTATGAGTATTTTTTGTTTTGAAAAGTGGATTTTCGAAATTTTCATGACTCCATTTGAAGGCGAAATAATGATTTTATCACAAAACTGATTGTGCCAGTCGATTTTTAGGCCAAAGAAACCCCTCTTTACGAACTTTTAGCATTTTTTATAATTTTGTTGTCGAAAATTTTGAACAAAGGGGGTAGCTATGGAAATATTTTGCGATACGAATTGATTTTTTCTAACTCCCATAATCCTTGGAAATATGGACTCAAAATTCACTAAAATATGTAAAATGGTCCCCTCTATCGATTGGTGAAGACTAGAACGTTCCTTCTTTCCTATTAGTCGAGTTATGAGTATTTTTTGTTTTGAAAAGTGGATTTTCGAAAATTTCATGACTCTATTTGAAGGCGAAATAATGATTTTATCACAAAACTGATTGTGCCAGTCGATTTTTAGGCCAAAGAAACCCCTCTTTACGAATTTTTAGCATTTTTTATAATTTTTTTGTCGAAAATTTTGAACAAAGGGGGTAGCTATGGAAATATTTAGCGATACAAATTGATTTTTTCTAACTCCCTTAATCCTTGGAAATATGGACTCAAAATTCACTAAAATATGTAAAATTGTCCCCTCTATCGATTGGTCAAGACTAGAACGTTCTATCTTTCCTGTTTGTCGAGTTATGAGTATTTTTTGTTTTGAAAAGTGGATTTTCGAAAATTTCATGACTCTATTTGAAGGCGAAATAATGATTTTATCACAAAACTGATTGTGCCAGTCAATTTTTTGGCCAAAAAAACCCCTCTTTACCAATTTTTAGCATTTTATATAATTTTTTTGTCGAAAATTTAGAACAAAGGGGGTAGCTATGGAAATATTTTGCGATACAAATTAATTTTTTCTAACTCCCATAATCCTTGGAAATATGGACTCAAAATTCACTAAAATATGTAAAATTGTCCCCTCTATCGATTGGTCAAGACTAGAACGTTCTATCTTTCCTATTTGTTGAGTTATGAGTATTTTTTGTTTTGAAAAGTGGATTTTCGAAAATTTCATGACTCTATTTGAAGGCGAAATAATGATTTTATCACAAAACTGATTGTGCCAGTCGATTTTTTGGCCAAAAAAACCCCTCTTTACGAATTTTTAGCATTTTTTATAATTTTTTTGTCGAAAATTTAGAACAAAGTGGGTAGTATGGAATTATTTTGCGTTACAAATTGATTTTTTCTAACTCCCTTGATCCTCGGCAATATCGACTCAAAATTAGGGCTGGGCGATTATCAAAAAACATAATCGATTATCGATTATATAAAATAATCGAAAAAAATCGATAAATCGAAAAAAATCGAATAATCGAAAAAAATCGATTAATCGAGAAAAATCGATTAATCGAAAAAAATCGATTAATCGAATATAATCGATTAATCGAAAAAAATCGATTAATCGAAAAAAATCGATTAATCGAAAAAAATCGATTAATCGAAAAAAATCGATTAATCGAAAAGAATCGATTAATCGAAAAAAATCAATTAATCGAAAAAAATCGATTAATCGAGAAAAATTGATTAATCGAAAAGAATCGATTAATCGAAAAAAATCGATTAATCGAAAAAAATCGATTAATCGAGAAAAATCGATTAATCGAAAAAAATCGGTTAATCGAAAAAAATCGATTAATCGAAAAAAATCGATTAATCGAAAAAAATCGATTAATCGAAAATAATCAATTTTCGATGATTCGAAAATTTATTATTTTTCATTATTCTTGATAACGGCAGCTGGACCGCTACCGAAACTTTAAAAATAGAGTTTCAACAAACATCGTGATCAAGAACTATTATATTTCGACGGGTGCAACGAAAACTGTAGTAACTCAATTTTTGTTCATTTTGAGATACATGTGTATAATTTTAAATTTATTTGTTATATTCCAAAGAATAAAGTCGTTAGTCATATTATCCTTGAAATAAGCAACCCACAAAACACCTAAGATATGCAGTAACTCTATTCCAGTCAACGCGCATCAACGAAAACTGCAGTATATCAAGTTACAATAGTTTTCGCCGGAAACATTTGCAGAAGGGTCCATAGTAACTTGACTTACTATTTTTTTGTTTGTTCCGAACGCGGTTTCGGTTTTCGAACGTTTGTGATAAGTCTGGTGTGATATTAAACAAAAAACTTTGTTCAAAAATGAGTAAAAGAAGTAAACTAATATTAAAAAATGCTATAAGGATCGTTGAGGAAAATCAAGGTTAGTTTTACGATTAACATAAAGTTAAGGCAAATTTAGTTTATGAGTATTTTATTTTACAATATCGCTCTATGTCCCCGGTTCACCAGGAACCTAATGCAGTGTTATGTAATGGGGTTCATTCGGCTGAAAAACAGGTTTTTAAACCAAAAAGTGTGTCTACATTGGACCAAATTATAAAAAGCCCTCTAGTTAATGATAAAGATGAAAATGAATTGAAGTGTGATTCGAATTCTAATCCGATAGCTGCTGAACCTGATCCCCAAATTCCATTTTGTACCACTTCAACTTCATCTGCAAATCATTCAGTTAATAATTATTTCTCTGGGGAAAGAGATGAAGAATAAAGACAACTCTGATACTGATCCAAATTATGAGCCTACTGAGGATGAAGAAGAGTCAGATAATGCTGAGGATAATGCTAATTCTGAATACGAATTTCCTCCTCCAAGGGAAACGTTGGGTGAACTTAATGATAGAAACAAAGAGAACAAAAATATTAAAAGGAAAAGAAATAGTGCTGTCAGAAGCAATGTTAGAAAAAGGTCTAGAAATGTTTTAGATTGGATTGATACGAAAGCAAAAAGATTATTAAATCAAGGTGTTGAGCATAAGAATAGAAAAGGAAAAATTATTAAAGAAAGAAAAATGGGTACAGCATGCAAAGATAAGTGTTGAATGAAGTGTCAAACGAAAATTAATGAAGAAAAAAGACAATCGATTTTAAAGAATTCTGGTCTATGGCTGATCATACAAGAAAATGGGATTTTATAGCCAGGTATGTGAAAGAAATTAAAAAGAAGTAGGTTACGATTGGTGCAGGGTCAATATCCAGAAGGCTAAATTCCAGAAATTACTAGTTTAAAATTAATGAAGAAGAGATAAAAGTATGTAAATCCATGTTTTTGAATACTCTTGGCATCTCAGAAACATGGGTGACAACCGCTCTTTCAAAAATGAAAGGATCAAGCACAATAACTGCTGACCAACGAGGAAAGCACGGTAATAGACCAGAAAGAATCAAAGAAGCCATTAAAGATAGTGTATGAAATCATATTAAAATGTTTCCCATGGTTCCTTCACATTGTGTGCGCAAGGATTAAAAAAAAATGTATTTGGAAGAAGGTCTAAACTTAAACATACAAAAAATGTACAGGCTCTACACTGAGTACTGCACAGATCCTCAGATCATCGAAAAGGCAACAATCAGACAATATCGCGATATATTTAATCAGGAGTTCAATATAAGTTTCTTTAACCAAAGAAAGACCAGTGCGACTTTTGTTCGGTTTATAGCCTATCGGATGATAAAAAGAAATTAGAAATAAAAACTGAATACGATAGTCATATAAAAAACAAAACACTGGCTAGAGAGTTAAAAGATGTTGACAAAATTATTGCTACAGATGACAAAACAGTATGTGTGGCATGTTTTGACTTACAAAAAGTATTAGCTACTCCCCAGTCCAACGTCAGTGACTTCTACTACAAAAGTAAATATTCAACTTACAATTTTACGGTTTTTGATGTAGGAAATAATCAAGGATTTTGTTATGTCTGGCACCAAAAGATATCAAAAAGAGGTCCATGTGAGATTGCAAGCTGTTTATTAAAGTTCATTCAAACACAAAAGGAAAAAGGTGTAAAATCTATAATTTTTTATTCAGATAATTGGGGAGGCCAGAACCGAAATAAGTTTCTGTTTTCTATGTTTTCATTGGCATCTACTACTTATCAGATTGACATTACCCATAGGTTCCTTGAAAAAGGACACACCCAAAATGAGGGCGATAGTATGCATGCTGTTATAGAAAATGCCAAGAAGCGCCAGTCAGTTCTCTATGTACCTGAGCAATGGGTAACATTAATCAGAATGGCAAAAGTAACAGGACAAATTTATAATGTAACCGAAATGTCTCAAAACGATTTTTTTAATTTCAAGGACATCACAGATATTCAAAGCTGGAAAATCGTCGAAAAGAAAAAGGCCTTCAAAATTAGCAAGATAAGGGAAGTTTCTGTCAAAGGTTCTGCGCCGGCGACCATATTTTTTAAATATGAATACGATTCAGCTGATAGCGAAATTTTAAAGATACGTTTTTTGGAATCAGAGAAAAAAAAGGAAAGACCACCAAAGGCTGATAATAGCAATATTTTACCAAAAAATTTAAAGAGACTTTACAACGCTGAACTTCCTGTGGAAGAAAAAAAGTTGAAGTGGCTATTGTGGCTCTGTGATAAAAACGAAATTCCAACAATGTATCACCAATTTTATAGAAGCCTGAAATGCAAAAAAGCCAGTGAAGGTGGAGAATCAGAAGAGTGCAACGATAATTAAATAGGTTTAAAAGTAGTGTGTTTTGTGTCATGCTATTTCTTGCTAGGTACCTAAATGCGTTTTTTATTCTCTTAACCTTAGAAAATAGTTTAAAACTTGTGGATTAATTTGTGTGTACGATTTACAATGTACACTGATGTAATACTTAAAATATACCAACAATTCTTAAGTACTTATCTCATTTAATTTTTCCTATTTTCCAAAGTAAACTGTAGTAACTCACTCAAAATACTATTTGGCTATTTTACCTCAAAAACTTTTTTGGCAGTTGATTCTTCCTCTAATTAACATATTTTTAATAAATAAATGACATACGTTGCTTTGAAATTGAAATTTTGTCATCCATTTAAACATTTCAACTGCTCTCACTCAAAAGTATAAATAATGAGTTACTACAGTTTTCGTTGCACCCGTCGATTTAACTAATTTTTTCCCTCACTCACGCCTTTAAAAAGATTGACAATTTGGAACTTACGAAAATATTTTGAAGTTTAAGACTTAAAAAAATTGTCAAGATTTGCCAGTCGATTTTCCGGTCCAAAAAACCCCTCTTTACGAATTTTTAGCATTTTTTAAAATTGTTTGTCGAAAATTTAGAAATATTTTGCGAAACAAATTGCTTTTTTCTTACTCCCTTAATCCTTGGCAATATCGACTCAAAATTCACTAAAATATGTAAAATTGTCGCCTCTATCGATTGGTCAAGACTAGAACGTTCTATCTTTCCTATTAGTCGAGTTATGAGTATTTTTTGTTTTGAAAAGTGGATTTTCGAAAATTTCATGACTCTATTTGAAGGCAAAATAATGATTTTATCACAAAACTGATTGTGCCAGTCAATTTTTTGGCCAGAAAAACCCCTCTTTACGAATTTTTAGCATTTTATATAATTTTTTTGTCGAAAATTTAGAACAAAGGGGGTAGCTATGGAAATATTTTGCGATACAAATTGATTTTTTCTAACTCCCATAATCCTTGGAAATATGGACTCAAAATTCAGTAAAATATGTAAAATTGTCCCCTCTATCGATTGGTGAAGACTAGAACGTTCTATCTTTCCTATTTGTCGAGTTATGAGTATTTTTTGTTTTGAAAAGTGGATTTTCGAAAATTTCATGACTCCATTTGAAGGCGAAATAATGATTTTATCAGAAAACTGATTGTGCCAGTCGATTTTTAGGCCAAAGAAACCCCTCTTTACGAATTTTTAGCATTTTTTATAATTTTTTTGTCGAAAATTTAGAACAAAGGGGGTAGCTATGGAAATATTTAGCGATACAAATTGATTTTTTCTAACTCCCTTAATCCTCGGAAATATGGACTCAAAATTCACCAAAAGATGTAAAATTGTCCCCTCTATCGATTGGTCAAGACTAGAACGTTCTATCTTTCCTATTAGTCGAGTTATGAGTATTTTTTGTTTTGAAAAGTGGATTTTCGAAATTTTCATGACTCCATTTGAAGGCGAAATAATGATTTTATCACAAAACTGATTGTGCCAGTCGATTTTTAGGCCAAAGAAACCCCTCTTTACGAATTTTTAGCATTTTTTATAATTTTTTTGTCGAAAATTTTGAACAAAGGGGGTAGCTATGGAAATATTGTGCGATACAAATTAATTTTTTCCAACTCCCATAATCCTTGGAAATATGGACTCAAAATTCACTAAAATATGTAAAATTGTCCCCTCTATCGATTGGTCAAGACTAGAACGTTCTATCTTTCCTATTAGTCGAGTTATGAGTATTTTTTGTTTTGAAAAGTGGATTTTCGAAATTTTCATGACTCTATTTGAAGGCGAAATAATGATTTTATCACAAAACTGATTGTGCTAGTCGATTTTTAGGACAAAGAAACCCCTCTTTACGAATTTTTAGCATTTTTTATAATTTTTTTGTCGAAAATTTAGAACAAAGGGGGTAGCTATGGAAATATTTAGCGATACAAATTGATTTTTTCTAACTCCCTTAATCCTTGGAAATATGGACTCAAAATTCACTAAAATATGTAAAATTGTCCCCTCTATCGATTGGTCAAGACTAGAACGTTCTATCTTTCCTATTTGTCGAGTTATGAGTATTTTTTGTTTTGAAAAGTGGATTTTCGAAAATTTCATGACTCTATTTGAAGGCGAAATAATGATTTTATCACAAAACTGATTGTGCCAGTCAATTTTTTGGCCAAAAAAACCCCTCTTTACCAATTTTTAGCATTTTATATAATTTTTTTGTCGAAAATTTAGAACAAAGGGGGTAGCTATGGAAATATTTTGCGATACAAATTAATTTTTTCTAACTCCCATAATCCTTGGAAATATGGACTCAAAATTCACTCAAATATGTAAAATTGTCCCCTCTATCGATTGGTCAAGACTAGAACGTTCTATCTTTCCTATTTGTTGAGTTATGAGTATTTTTTGTTTTGAAAAGTGGATTTTCGAAAATTTCATGACTCCATTTGAAGGCGAAATAATGATTTTATCAGAAAACTGATTGTGCCAGTCGATTTTTAGGCCAAAGAAACCCCTCTTTACGAATTTTTAGCATTTTTTATAATTTTTTTGTCGAAAATTTAGAACAAAGGGGGTAGCTATGGAAATATTTAGCGATACAAATTGATTTTTTCTAACTCCCTTAATCCTCGGAAATATGGACTCAAAATTCACCAAAAGATGTAAAATTGTCCCCTCTATCGATTGGTCAAGACTAGAACGTTCTATCTTTCCTATTAGTCGAGTTATGAGTATTTTTTGTTTTGAAAAGTGGATTTTCGAAATTTTCATGACTCCATTTGAAGGCGAAATAATGATTTTATCACAAAACTGATTGTGCCAGTCGATTTTTAGGCCAAAGAAACCCCTCTTTACGAATTTTTAGCATTTTTTATAATTTTTTTGTCGAAAATTTTGAACAAAGGGGGTAGCTATAGAAATATTGTGCGATACAAATTAATTTTTTCCAACTCCCATAATCCTTGGAAATATGGACTCAAAATTCACTAAAATATGTAAAATTGTCCCCTCTATCGATTGGTCAAGACTAGAACGTTCTATCTTTCCTATTAGTCGAGTTATGAGTATTTTTTGTTTTGAAAAGTGGATTTTCGAAATTTTCATGACTCTATTTGAAGGCGAAATAATGATTTTATCACAAAACTGATTGTGCTAGTCGATTTTTAGGACAAAGAAACCCCTCTTTACGAATTTTTAGCATTTTTTATAATTTTTTTGTCGAAAATTTAGAACAAAGGGGGTAGCTATGGAAATATTTAGCGATACAAATTGATTTTTTCTAACTCCCTTAATCCTTGGAAATATGGACTCAAAATTCACTAAAATATGTAAAATTGTCCCCTCTATCGATTGGTCAAGACTAGAACGTTCTATCTTTCCTGTTTGTCGAGTTATGAGTATTTTTTGTTTTGAAAAGTGGATTTTCGAAAATTTCATGACTCTATTTGAAGGCGAAATAATGATTTTATCACAAAACTGATTGTGCCAGTCAATTTTTTGGCCAAAAAAACCCCTCTTTACCAATTTTTAGCATTTTATATAATTTTTTTGTCGAAAATTTAGAACAAAGGGGGTAGCTATGGAAATATTTTGCGATACAAATTAATTTTTTCTAACTCCCATAATCCTTGGAAATATGGACTCAAAATTCACTAAAATATGTAAAATTGTCCCCTCTATCGATTGGTCAAGACTAGAACGTTCTATCTTTCCTATTTGTTGAGTTATGAGTATTTTTTGTTTTGAAAAGTGGATTTTCGAAAATTTCATGACTCCATTTGAAGGCGAAATAATGATTTTATCAGAAAACTGATTGTGCCAGTCGATTTTTAGGCCAAAGAAACCCCTCTTTACGAATTTTTAGCATTTTTTATAATTTTTTTGTCGAAAATTTAGAACAAAGGGGGTAGCTATGGAAATATTTAGCGATACAAATTGATTTTTTCTAACTCCCTTAATCCTCGGAAGTATGGACTCAAAATTCACTAAAATATGTAAAATTGTCCCCTCTATCGATTGGTCAAGACTAGAACGTTCTATCTTTCCTATTAGTCGAGTTATGAGTATTTTTTGTTTTGAAAAGTGGATTTTCGAAATTTTCATGACTCCATTTGAAGGCGAAATAATGATTTTATCACAAAACTGATTGTGCCAGTCGATTTTTAGGCCAAAGAAACCCCTCTTTACGAATTTTTAGCATTTTTTATAATTTTTTTGTCGAAAATTTTGAACAAAGGGGGTAGCTATGGAAATATTTTGCGATACAAATTAATTTTTTCTAACTCCCATAATCCTTGGAAGTATGGACTCAAAATTCACTAAAATATGTAAAATTGTCCCCTCTATCGATTGGTCAAGACTAGAACGTTCTATCTTTCCTATTAGTCGAGTTATGAGTATTTTTTGTTTTGAAAAGTGGATTTTCGAAAATTTCATGACTCTATTTGAAGGCGAAATAATGATTTTATCACAAAACTGATTGTGCCAGTCGATTTTCCGGCGCAAAAAACCCCTCTTTACGAATTTTTAGCATTTTTTATAATTTTTTTGTCGAAAATTTAGAACAAAGGGGGTAGCTATGGAAATATTTTGCGATAAAAATTGCTTTTTTCTAACTCCCTTAATCCTTGGAAATATCGACTCAAAATTCAGTAAAATATGTAAAATTGTCCCCTCTATCGAGAGCTTTCTTTTGATTGGTTACATGATAGGTTTTCGATAGCAAATTTGTTTTAGATTTTCGCGCCTTTTTTATAATAGCAAATTTCTCCGTTATGGAGAGCGATATGCGAAAAATAACCTCTTTACGATGATTTTTAGATCGAGAGCTTTCTTTTGATTGGTTACATGATAGGTTTTCGATAGAAATTTTTTTTTAGATTTTCGCGCCTCTTTTTTAATAGCAATTTTCTCCGTTATGGAGAGTGATATGTGAAAAATAACCTCTTTACAATGATTTTTAGATCGAGCTTTCTTTTGATTGGTTACATGATAGGTTTTCGATAGCCAATTTTTTTTTAGATTTTCGCGCCTTTTTTTTATAGCAATTTTCTCCCTTATGGAGAGTGATGCGAAAAATAACCTCTTTACGATGATTTTTAGATCGAGAGCTTTCTTTTGATTGGTTACATGAAAGGTTTTCGATAGCAAATTTTTTTTAGAATTTCGCGCCTTTTTTATAGCAATTTTCTCCGTTATGGAGAGTGATATGCGAAAAATAACCTCTTTACGATGATTTTTAGATAGAGAGCTTTCTTTCGATTGGTTACATGATAGGTTTTAGATTTTCGCGCCTTTTTTTTGTTAGCAAATTTCTCCGTTATGGAGAGTGTTATGCGAAAAATAACCTCTTTACGATGATTTTTAGATCGAGAGCTTTCTTTGTTACATGATAGGTTTTCGATAGCAAATTATTTTTAGATTTTCGCGCCTTTTTTTAATAGCAATTTTCTCCGTTATGGAGAGTGATATGCGAAAAATAACCTCTTTACGATGATTTTTAGATCGAGAGCTTTCTTTTGATTGGTTACATGATAGGTTTCCGAGAGCAAATTTTTTTTAGATTTTCGCGCCTTTTTTTTAATAGCCATTTTCTCCGTTATGGAGAGTGATATGCGAAAAATAACCTCTTTACGATGATTTTTAGATCGAGAGCTTTCTTTTGATTGGTTACATGATAGGTTTTCGATAGCAACTTTTTTTTAGATTTTCGCGCCTTTTTTTTATAGCAATGCGAAAAATAACCTCTTTACGATGTTTTTTAGATAGAGCTTTCTTTTGATTGGTTACATGATAGGTTTTAGATTTTCGCGCCTTTTTTTTATAGCAATTTTCTCCCTTATGGAGAGCGATGCGAAAAATAACCTCTTTACGATGATTTTTAGATCGAGAGCTTTCTTTTGATTGGTTACATGATAGGTTTTCGATAGCAAATTTTTTTTAGATTTTCACGCCTTTTTTTGATAGCAATTTTCTCCGTTATGGAGAGTGATATGCGAAAAATAACCTCTTTACGATGTTTTTTAGATCGAGAGCTTTCTTTTGATTGGTTACATGATAGGTTTTCGATAGCAAATTTTTTTTAGATTTTTGCGCCTTTTTTTTGATAGCAGTTTTCTCCGTTATGGAGAGTGATATGCGAAAAATAACCTCTTTACGATGATTTTTAGATCGAGAGCTTTCTTTTGATTGGTTACATGATAGGTTTTAGATTTTCGCGCCTTTTTTTTGTTAGCAAATTTCTCCTTTATGGAGAGTGATATGCGAAAAATAACCTCTTTACGATGATTTTTAGATCGAGAGCTTTTTTTTGATTGGTTACATGATAGGTTTTAGATATTTGTTCACCTAAAAAATAGTGTCGAAATTTTCGAAAAATCAAATTTTCATTTGTGTATCGAAAGCGAGGGTATGTGGTAGGTATTGAAATTAAAAAAATGTATCAAAAGCGAAGGTATAATAATAATGTACTTGAAAAACGCAGAAATTTTGTAAATTGACGCTTTTTGGGACGAGAAATCGACTGGTCGGTTTCGTTTTTTGATAAATTCACTCACTCTCTAATCAAACCTAAATTAAATTGTAAGCCCTGTAGGTATAAATCAAAAGTACTTTCTTTTACTCCTCGTAGGTACATATATTTAAATATTAATTTCAATTATAATATCCATTCTAATTGTGCCACCCAGTATCTGGAAGCATTGTACCCGATGCAATACTATGCAACACACATTACATGCAATACTATGCAACACACATTACATGCAATACTATGCAACACACATTACATGCAATACTATGCAACCCACATTACATTGAAATGGTGAACTGGATAATGGCGCCTCGGTTGAGAAGGTGAACCAAGTGAGAAAGAAAATGTCAAAAAGATAAAACGTTTTATTTTGGTTGTACAAAAAGTTTACAAATTATAACTCGTAAATCTTGACTACTATTATTTTATAACCACAAATCCACAGTATCTACATAAATCAAATCAGCGAATTAAATAAAAATCCTCATAACACGGAATTTTTAAATATTCATCCAATTTCTAATAATATATTTCAATCCTTTATTAAAATATAACTTAATGTATGTATAAATCAAACATACTTTCATTCTACCTCGTATATTCACTTATTTATCGAATATTTACAGAAACAAAGCGATCTTCAATGTTAGTAGGTATCAACTAAATTCCTTAAGCCACCTGACTTATTTACGGCCAATCAGAAACCTGCGAGCTTCAGGTTTTTTTCATAGAATTTTAACCTAATAAAAAATGGTTGTTTGTTACACTTTGTGTTAGGGTTTCAACGCCAAATTAAAATATAACCTAACCTTTTATAAAATTAGTAAAGTTAGATATTACCATTCCTCCTTGTATAAAAAACAATCGAAAACAACGAAAGAAATTCAAAACAATTGACTAACAAATACAAGTATGGCCGCAAATTCTGGGGGCCAATCAAAACACGCAGTACCGAGGACGGAATGTTTTTTCTTAGATGAAAACAGTTCCATGAACGTAAAGCTTGGCGTCTCTTGCTTGTGGTTTAAAATAGTGCCTGTAATTCAGGTAAAAATATTTGTTTTTAATGATTATTTTACAATATTTAAACCTTTTTATCGTTATTATTGCAATGGGTCCTTTTTTATTTTCAAAAACTAGTAATTTCAAATTGTTATATTACTATATGCAAGTTGAAACTTGATTTCCTACAGGTGGATACATTCACAGGTTTTTTGTATTAATAAATTATGTATACCTACCCAGATAAAAAGAATATCTCCTTTAAATAATTTAGGAATCATTTTTCATAAAATATTATATTATAAAGTTTTTTTTTTGTTAGTTATTGGTCCTATTTTTTATGCTCTGAGGTTTAAAAAAAGGTGTAAGAATATAAGATTTGATTAATTTCTTACAAAATTGACATAGTTTCTTTCTAATTATGTGTAACCATAATAAGATTTGCATCATTATGATTATAAATTATAAAAATTGATATAAATTAACTAGTAACTACAGATACCTCAGGTATATTATGTCATATCAAGATATTTCTTGATATAAGTTGGCAGAGACTTGCTTATGGTAATGTAGATATTATGAATTTATATGCTATCGAAATACGATGATCTAATGAAGTGTTTCTTTTTGTTCATTTATAAGAGTATATTGAATATATTTTAATTTTTAATGGTTCTAAGACATTAAGTGTGGATTTATGCAGCAACATTTAACATTTAACATTTATCATTTAACAATTAACATTTATCATTTAACAATTAGTAAAACTGCCATCGTTTATGCAGACACAATTATAAATTAGGAGAAAATAGTAAGCATGCGCATAAGCCCGAGATTTTAGTTATTTACAATAACCCTACATTTTCATGTCTTTAAAATGTGTACTTCCTTTGTCATAAATGACGGGAAATTGTCGAACAAGATCGATAAGAGTGGCATCATCCATTTTTAGTAAACAAACACACAACATAACCCCAAGTAAACCGCTTTTCTATGAAAACAGTGAGGTTAACTTCAGGATCTGCGTACTAGTTGCGCACTAGATGAAAATTCGGTACATTTAATTTAAGAAAGTTAAAAGTTGGCCAACTTCGTAATTGATAATGATAATTGTTAATTGTCTGCATAAATGGAGTCATAGTGAAATGAGTAGTTTAACTTATAAATGATAAATGTTAATTGTTAAATGATAAATGTTAAATGTTGCTGCATAAATCCACACTAAGTCTGTGATAATTTGATTGATCTGGCATTGTTGTTGAGTAATTTTTGTTGGTAGGTACGGAATGTAGTATTATTCTTTGAATTGTGTGTTTTAATTGTTAACATTTTTGCTATTTTCCTATCTTTTTCCTTTAAATGTGGCAAACCTACTTCTGTATCTATTATGCTCAATTTGCTGCAATGGATTTCAGTTTACCAGAGATTGTATTATTTGACAATGGTATTTGTATATAAAATATTGAATAATTTAGCACCACCTTACTTTCAAGAATACAATACTTTTAACACTAATATTCACACCTACTCTACCAGAAATAACAATAATTTACATATAGTTAGAACAAATAAACGTACGTCCATGAATTCCTTATTTTTTAAATGCTTCGATCATTATAATAAATTACCAATGTGTATAAAATCTAGTTCGTCAATAAGAATTTTTAAGAAGAAAATAATGAAACATATTCATGTTTTCTTTTAGATGTAAAATTTATGTATATATTAGGGTTACCTATATCAATAAACATTTTCTTCTTCTATCAATCACTTCATCAATCATGTTGTGTCTATCTATATCCATTTGACATTGCAATTCGTTCAATTATTTCAATATCGTTTTCATAATTTTCCAAACAAATTGGAATTAGAAAAGCTCTGTATATCATAGGAGTGATATTCTGTTAGTTTCTGTGGTTAGGTTAGGTTATGTCTGTATGTGTTGGTTTTCTATAAAATGGAATTGTCTTTAATTCTAGTAATTGTCTAAAAAGTCTGTCGATTCATTTTCTTTTATTTCTAATATAAATTGAATATTTCGATGTAAGGTACTGATATACTGGGAAAATATATGTCTAATATTATAGAATTGATCAATAACTTACATCCAAATATTCAATTTATATTAGAAATGAGAGAAAATATTTCAATAAACTTTTATGATTACTAGAATTGAAAACAAACTTGAACCAATACATAGGTACAGACATCATTACCATATTATCATCCAAATCAAACCACCCTATGTCACACAAATTAGCAGCAATTTTTCCTTTATTCGATTTAAATTTAGAGGTAGGTTCCTTTTGGATTTTTTTTCAATTACTTGTTACTGTTCAAGTATCAGTTACTGTTTCCTTTTACATTCATTAAATACTATTATCCCTAAACAGTTCGATTGATCAGAAACATCACTACATTATTATCAGGAGTGGAATCCTAATTTCTTTGTGGTCATCGTAGAAGGAGGTAAATAATTATGGGATGATATAGATGTTTTTTTTCTTCTTCTTGTACTCTCAACTAAAAAATAATCAATAATTAATATAATCTTATGAAATACAGGGTGTCTCGAGACATATTTTAAGCGTATTTAATAAGATGAAGGTATGTATTAAGTTCACATATAATATACCCACTATTAAGATCTTCTGGTGATGGTCACAGATTATGTGAGGTTATAAAATTAGAAACATAGCTCATAGCTAGTGTTCACTGAACATCGATAAAGTTGACTATTGAAAACCATCGATAGTATTAAAAAACTATCGATAGCTGCCGTGCTGTTAGGTAACCTGATTTCGAAAGGCGAAAAGAAGACGAAAATCTTAACCTATCTTTTTTAATTAAGTTGTTTTTTTTTCTCTTGTCTAAGTTTTTTTTATACTTTCTTAATGTAAACAAATTTTTTTTGACATGCCGCCTTCAATATGTACATATTTTAAGGTAAATAAAGCTCTCTATCTATCTATATATAATATATACAGTGTGGAACAGCCAAATGAAATAAATTCAATAAGGAATAAACATTAACATTAAAAAATTACACTAAAAACCTAAAATTATTACTGATTATTTCTTAATAATGTAAAAAAAAAACATTAATGTCAATGTATGAAATGTTCCTAATGCTCGCCGCGAACGTCTTGTTTGCCATAAACTAAATTCATTAGGCATTAGGGCACCAATGTTAGATTGGATCTCTTCCTACTTAAAAAAATTGTTCTTTATTAGTACGAATAGAAGACCATTTTTTAAAAAAGTTTCAATATCTCACTAGGTGTTCCTCAGGGGTCTGTTTTGGGACCACTTATATTTTTGTTGTACATAAACGACCTCCCAAATTGTATTACTCATGGTCACGTAACAATGTTTGCAGATGATACAACGATATCTATTGCAGATTGCAGCTCCTACTGGAGAGATCCTACTCGGCCATATTAATATTATCATACAACAATTCAAGAATTGGTGTAAACTAAACAGACTTATTTGGAACGATGATAAAACAGAAATAGTACAATTTCGTTACGACTTACAGGAAGAGTCAAGCTGTTAGGTACGAAATTTGATTCAAATTTAAAATTTACATCACATGTTGATTATGTTTGCTCTCAGTTAAATAAAGCATTCTAACGCAATTATACAAATGAAAAATATTTTATCTGAAACAGATCTAATTAATTTGTATTATGCTTTTGCCTATAGCCATATGGCATATAACACTGTTTCTTGGGGAATGTCAACAAACTGGGAACGCATCTTTAAACTTCAGAAACGTATAATTTGATTATTATTCAATCTCAGTTATAGAAAAAGTTGTAAAGAAATATTTAAAACAACACACAGATATTAACATTTCCATCATTATATATTTTTAAATGTGTTACATACTATAACGATTTTCTTGAAACAAAAAGTCCACGAAATAGTGATCTTGTTGTCACTTTGCATAGGACATATAAAAAGTCTCCATATTACAATTGCATTAGGTACACTATATAACTCCTTGCCATGTTACATAAAAAAAATTGTTTCTAACTATAAGTACAAAAATGAAGTTAAGAAGTTTCTTGTTAATAGCTGTTTTTATAATGTAAGTTATTTTCGTTCTTATTAATTATTGTAATTGTGATTTTTATATTATATATATCATTGTAGAACTCAGGGGTGCTGTCCAAAAAATCACTTCCTAGCCTGTTTATCACATATGACTAATGATGAAATAAAACAATTTAATTTGTTTAAATCTTCATTTTTTATTTTGAACTAACGTTCAAATTAAAATTAGTAACGCGTTTCGCTACACAGTAGCTTTTACAAACTCTAATTTTAATTTGAACGTTAGTTCAAAATAAAAAATGAAGATTTAAACAAATTAAATTGTTTTATTTCATCATTAGTATGGATCTTCATCAAGTAAAAGCCTCATCTATTCAATTCAACATATGACTAACGTTAAAACCCAGAATCACTGACGTTAGTCATATGTGATAAACAGGCTAGGAAGTGATTTTTTGGACAGCACCCCTGAGTTCTGGGGCTGGAAACGTTGTACAAATGGAAAATATCATAAGCGCTATGGGATCATCTGCTTCAAAATCGGAGGATGTGATTTTGGATTGTACTTTTTTAAAATGCTTATAACTCAACAATTATGTTAGAACTCTTTCTGAAAACCATCTAGAACTCTTTGTTCCTTTGTGAATCTCGTGATCAGAACTCCTCATTTCCATAAAAGGGGTGTGGCATGAAATTGGCACCCCAAAATTTGTTTTAAAAAAAAAGGCGGAAAAATGGCAGAACTCTTTCTGCACCCCTGCGGGAACTCTAGAACTCTTCGTAAAGATCCAAGAACTCCAAAAAAAGTTGAGGGTTCTGTCAAAAAGGGTGCCAGGTTCAGGGGGATGACCTATCGACAAGTTTTTTGTTAGAAATTATTTAAAGTGTACAAAAAACAGCTCACTTTGTGTTAATATTTTAAACAATCAACGCGCGTGTATTTTGAATGTACTTTCTAATTCTGGTAATGAATTATTTATTTTTATGCATTTATTTTATATAATTTTGGTTATTAGGACATTAATTTATTGATTTTTAATCATGTATACTAGGAATTTGATATCGTTATATAAGTTGATGATTTCACATAAAAGTATGTAAATTCAAATGTAGTCTTTTTAAATATTGAAAATTAAAGTCATTAATGTAGAATAGATAAAAAGAAAATAGATCTCAATAGCTTTTTATCATGAAAAGTCTTATAAAGGTTTATATACATCTCTTACTAATAAATTAGTAGCATTTTCAATGCGTTTAGGAAAGTGTAGACATATTTCCAGTAAATATGTGTTGCCAGATCAACTAGAAATATAAAATATTTTACTAAGAATTTTCCAAACTAAAATCATTTTCTTATGGTACCTACTTAAAATAAAAACAGTTCAACTATATTGATCAATTCATGGGTAATATAAGGTATTAAATATTTTACTTTATAGTAGGTTATGAATTTTAAGTTTTTTCTCGACCGTTTGGTATCAAAAAATTTGAATTTTCTTTTTTTTTACAGATTGTCACTTTCATTTCGGTTGGTAAAAAGCGGTATGCCTAAAGGTAGGTGGTTATTGTATAAAATAACAAAAATAGATATAATTGTGAGAATAACTACAGTTTAAATTTTAAAAAAGTTTTCCCATTTAAACATTGAACTTTTATAACAATTAATAATAAATTTTTGTTCAATTTTTGACTGTTTTTTGAGTATTTTTGAAATTTTATAAATATATTTTCTATTTTTGTTATTGAATGAGTATGCTTGAAATGTTTTTGCTATTTACACTTTTTTCGAATAGGTTGTTTCATTTTCAATAATTCTATAAATATTGGAAACACCCCAGCAAGAGGATATTTTTATGTGGATTTTGTTTCGTGTTTCTTCTTTTTCAGGTGAAGTTTTTTCATGCAGCTACGTTCTGAGAGCAAATCGGTCAATAACTTTAGTTATAATCAAAAATAATTCTTTTTTAAATTTAAATAGAAACATCAAAACAAAAATAATAAAAAAAATTAATAAAGTTTTTTCAGGCAATAACGATCTGAGAGCAAATCGGTGTATAATTTAATTTTTTTTTTATTTAAATAGAAACATCAAAACAAAAATAATACAAAAAATGAATAAATTTTATTAACAAAAAAACAAAAATTGCTAAAAAAAATCTTTTTTTCCACAACTTAAGACATTCTCAAAATTCCCTAGGTATTACCGATTGCTCTCCAGACAACTCGGAAAGGATAATTTAGGAAGAGAAAAACAAAGGATTTCTGGTGCAACGTTCTGGGGGTCAATATAGGTTAGGTGTAACATAATTTTTTATTTTTTTAACTTTAATAGGAAATTTAAAAAATACAAAAAATAAATTGCTTGGGAAATTAATTTTTTTCACATCTGATATTTTAAGATAGGTACCTCAAAGTTTTTCCATAATTTAAAACATTTATTTAGTCTAGCATATTTTTAAATAAAAAAATTGCTTAATTTTTTTTAAATATAGAAGTATTTTAAAAAACCAAAATTTTTTCCAAATTGAAAACGGTAGAAAATTATTATTTTTGAAATATTTAGATACTCCCAGAACGCACTATAGGTACAACGAGATCTTCCAGACAACAATTTATTTATTTTACTATTTCGGGTGTTTCCAATTCTTTACATTCATAAATTTAATTTTTTATCAACTGAGACATTTTTTTTGGGTTACACAAATTTTCAAATTGTTGTATGTCTATATATATATTGTTTAATGTGATCACAGAAATTTCCTTGGGACAATAAAGATTTGTAGTTTTGCAGAATCTAATTTTTTAACTTAATCACTTCATACTAATTTTAATATTTTTAATCTCTCTTAACTTCTTTAAAAATTTTAATATTTCACTAAAGACACTTCTTGTGCCCAATTTACTTGGACTACTCGCTAACTTAAGGTACTTTGGTTAACAAGTTTTTCCAAAATTAGATAAGTATATACTTCGATTTTTCTAAATTAGATTGTTTATAAATATTCCTTTGTTTAATAATGTATTAATCTGGATACTGCACCGGATTGGCGTTCAACAAAGTACATAACAGTTGTAAATTTTATAGTATTTTTGATTTCCCTAATTTCCCCAATAAAATTTTGCTGAAACTTGTTAATTTTTGGATTACTTTAAAGAGTTTTTGGGTGAATATGGTAAGATTTCACGAGCTACAAGGACAAGGCTGTCGGGTTACGCTCATCTTCCCTATACTAATTGAATTGTATGATTTATTCAATTTAGTAAATTACAATATGAGATGTGTATTTATATACAGTACTCTATTTTGAATGATTGAATGATTATTAATCGAATTGTATGATTTATTTAATTTAGTAAATTACAATGTGAGATGTGTATTTATATACAGTACTCTAAAAGGAGACGATGGAAAAGGTGAAGGAAAAAATGGGAGGGACCCTCTGGACCCCTCAGAGGGGACGAGTCTGGTCAAATAGGAGGAAGGGGACAGCATTGCGCGGGAAGGAGGAATGTAGGGGATGTATGGAGAGTGTTACAGATAAATTTAGGGAAATGCAGGATAGCGCATGATATATTGGATGAAGTGATTTTTAGGAGGGAAGTGGATGTAGTGTGTGGATCCGAGGTGAATGCTAGATATGTGGGGAAGCAGGGATGGATTATGGACGATACAGGAGAAGCAGGAATAAGAGTGGTGGGGGATGGATTAAGAGCGGATGAAGTGAGGAAGGGAAATGGATGGGTGGTAGTGCGAATGGGAGACATGGTGGTGTATAGTGTGTATATAAGCCCAAATGTCAGCCTGGAAGAATATGAGAGGAGCATGACAGGATTAGAGGACGATCTGAGGGTGTCAAAAGGAAAAAGGAGGATCACAAGGAGAATGGTGGCAGGGGACTTCAATGCGAAGAATACTATATGGGGGGGGAAGAAAACGGACAGGAGAGGGGAGATCCTTGAGGAAGTGTTAACATCCAACGGGTTGGTGGTGCTGAATGATGGACTACTGCCCACCTTCGTGAGGGGTGACGGGGGTTCATCATTCATTGATATAACAGCATGTGATGAATGGCTGTGGGAAAGAGTGTTTAGTTGGGGGGTGCTGGAGGATGAGGAAAGCTTGAGCTTACATAGGTATGTGGAGACGGATATAAGGAAAGAGAGAAAGGATTTAGTGGAAGAGTGGGAATGGAAGTGGACGAAAGCCGAGGCAGAGAGAATGAGGAAGAAAGTAAGAGAAGAGATAGGAAGGGGACTTGGACATGATGCAGATGAATTGTACAATGTGATACAGGGCTGCAAAAGAGAGGGAAAGAGGGGCAATAGGCGTGAGCGGAGGGCCAATTACTGGTGGAATGAGGAAATAGAGGAGCTGTGGAGGGAGTGTAAGAAAGAACGAAGACGGATGCTGAGAGGAAGAGGAAGGATAGAGGGAAGAGGGAGATATAAAGAGAAGAAGAAGGAACTGGAGCGTAGAGTGGAGAGGGAAAAAAGAGGGAAGTGGGAAGAGTTACTGGGGGAATTGGAAAACAATCCATGGGGAAAGGCGTATGAGATAGCGGTGAAGAGGATGGGTGGAAATAGAAACGAGGTTCTAGAGGAGGATTGGGAGAAGGAGATCATAGAGAAATTGTTCAAAGGGGGAGAAGGAGGAGTGGGTGGCAGAATTCAGGAAATCCAAGATACAAGGGGGGTAGTGAAAATGAGGGGGATAAGGCCGGTAGAGAAGTGGGAGGTAGAAGATTGGGGGAGAAATATTAAAGTGAGAAAAGCCCCAGGGATAGATGGCCTGAGGGGTGATATGGTGAAGGGGCTGTTGGATGACAATAGGGAGTACTTCTGGGAACTATTCAACAGGGTGCTGAGGGAGGAGGAGTTCCCGGAAGGATGGAAGGTAGCCAGGGTGATACTGATGAAGAAGGCGGGTAGAGAGGGGAAGCGGGCGGGGGACTATAGGCCTATCAGCCTGCTGTGTGGTATGGGTAAATTGATGGAGGGGATAATAAGGGATAGGATTGAGGAGGAAGTTGGTAGGAATGGGGGTTTTAGGGTAAACCAGCATGGGTTCACGAAGGGGAAATCTTGCATCTCGGCACTGAGCAAGGTGATGGGTTTGGTGGAAAGAGCTAGGGAGGGCAGCTGGAGGAAGAAGAAATTGGCCCTACTCGTGTACTTCGACGTCGGGAACGCGTTCAACAGTGTCAGCAAACGGGCAGTGTTGAGCGCGTTGCTGCGGCTTGGAGTGGAGCAGGGGTTGGTTAACCTGGTGGAGGACTACCTGACGGGGCGTGTGCTTGTAGACTCCAGAGGGAGGAGATATGAGATGGAGGCTGGAGTGCCTCAGGGCTCGGTTCTTGGACCGACGCTCTGGAAGTGTGTGTTTGATGAGGTTTGTGGGATGGTATGTGAAGAGGGATGTGAGATTACGGTGTATGCGGATGATGTGTGTCTGGTATGTACGGCAAAGGGAGAGGCGGAGATAGAAAGAAAGGCGGAGAGAATGTGCAGGAAGATTGTGGAGAAGCGGTGCGGACTGGAAGTGGCGGAAGAGAAGACGGTGGGGTTGCTAGTGAAGGGACGGAGCAGGGCAAGGGAAGTGGGGGTGATGGTTAAGGGAAGGATAATTCGCATGGAGGAGTCTGTGAAATACCTAGGGGTGTGGTTGGATAGCCAATTATCCTTCAAAACCCATATGGTAAAGGCGGCAGAGAAGGGTAAAGTGAGGGCAGCATGGCTGGGGAGATTGATGTGTAATGTGAAAGGGCCGGGAGAGTGGAAGAGGAGGGTAATTGGTAGGACGGTAGAGCAGAGTATGCTGTACGGTGCGGAGGTGTGGGGTGAAAGAGCGGGGGTGAATGCGAGGGTTAGGCCACTTCTGCGGGTGCAGAGAGGGATACTGCTGAGGGTGGTGCAGGGGTACAGGACAGTGGGTGGACTGGCAGCAGCGGTGCTGGCAAGGTCCTACCCATTGGACGTGTTGGCTAGAGCTAGGAGCAAACGCTGGAGGGGTGCGACCAAAGAAGAGGTACGGGAATGGATGGAGGAGGAAATGGAGAGAAGGTGGGAGGAGTATGAGGGCGCGCTAAAAGGAGCGATTGGGAATAGGAGAGATTGGATGGACCGGAAATTCGGGGAGGTGAACTACTTCTTGACACAAGTGCTCACTGGACATGGGTCGAGAGTAGGGTACCTCCACAAGATTGGGAAACGAGAGACTGGTGTGTGCGAGAGGTGTGAAGTGGAGGATGATGTGGGACATGTGTTTAGATGCTGGAGGAACGAGGAAGTGCTGAAGAAGTTGGAGAGGAAACTAGGGGAGGCGGTGTACTGGGAAAACATGGTGGAGATAATGTTGAGGGGGGAGGAGGAATGGATGGAGGTGAGTGGAGTAGTAGAGAGCATGGTAAGGGGGAGAGAAGGACTCGATATGGCATGAGAGGCAGGAGTGATAGGAGGGAGAAGATGACAGTGTGAGCGGAGAGTGTGCGAGGGACCGCCGCCTGTCTCGAAGTATGCTAGGGTAGTGATTCCGAGGCGGGGGTAACGGCGAGTTTGAGGTGGGTTTGGTTGGTAGGCATCTCCTTGGGGATGAGTCCAACACTGTTTGGGTCCTGGACCCATTCGAACATGAGTTTCCCATCTCGGCCCGAAAAAAAAAAAAAAAAAAAAAAAAACTCTAAAATGTAATCTATTTTGAATGATTGAATGATTTTTATAGATAGGTGAGTTACTCTATATACACAGATACTGGTTCGAGGTTGCTCTAACGTAGTGGACTTAGAGTCAGTATCCATAGGGAAACTATGTGATGTATGTATGATGTATGCCTTTGATGTAAATGATAAATGTGGTGGCAACCGCCGATCGGTAAATGGAAATGGTCGATTTTAGCTTTTAGTGAGTGCTTCGAAATGGTGCAGTCCAAATGGTATTGCGATGGAAATTACGACATGAAGTTCAAAAGGTAAGTAATTGTTTTGTTACTTTTCGAAAACATTCTTAATATTTTCTACAAAAAAATTATGTATTTGTTTTTTAAATTTAAAAGTTGATAAAAATAGTTAAAAAATAATATTTACCTTACGTAGTCCCAGGACTTTGTACCAAAAATTTGGGAGATGATAGTTAGATCTACAAATAATTATTGTACTTTATATAAAAAATTTTCCTCACGCCCTTCCTTAGGGTTTTAAAGTTTTAAAGTTGGGAATTAAAAATGGTTTTTATTTATAAATTAAATTTTTACTAATTTCCAATAAGCCATTTAATAACTATTATAAATAAAAAATAATTTTTAATTCCCAACTTTAGACCCTATACATAGTTCATTAGCGAAAGTTGCAAGGAAAAAAAACATTTTATATGAAGTACTGTAATTATTTTTAGTCTCTTTATTTGTCGTCAAGTTTTTGGTACCATGTTCTAGGACATCCTGTATTTGTTAATGGAAAAACTTTTTGTGAAACTGGTAGATATGATTTTGCTTTGATTATTGAAAATTCGAGTTCTTGTTGCACCTTTTCTGTTCTAATTTTATAAACGATTTCGTCTCTAGATGGTTCTCCTATCTCATTGTTGCAGGTTACGTAATATTTTTTTAAAGAATTTTTTCTAATCCAAAATCTTGCTCTGCAGTTAGTACGGTGATGGGGCTGGCCAAGACATATTATCTTGGAAGACGATTGCAGTAGGGTTCAAATTCTCACTAGTCTTGGTGTCGTTTCCTCAATTTGGATATTTTGGTTGTAACACAATGAGTCTTTCATAGAACTTCCCTGACGAACTTCATTATAGCTCCTATAGCTTTATCCAGCCTTTTGACAAATTTGCCATATTTTATGGTACGATGCTTTCTGTAAGAAATAAATAAATAATTTAAGATGTCATCTGTGTATAAACAGATTTCTGGTTAAGATTAAAATAGCAATATTCAATCACCTATATTGATTCTGTAACAGTATGCCCACTGTTTACTTCTACTTGCATAATTAGTTTGAAAAATATTGTGTGTAAAATCCATTGTTTTAGAACTAGCTTCACAGTAGGTATAATATAAATTTTTTTAGCATATTGGTAATGGACATAATATATCCCTTTCTTGCAGAAGCATCCACAGCATTTGATAGATAACAACCTAAAAAAACTTGAAAATTGAATAGATGAGGCTTTTACTTGATGAAGATCCATACTAATGATGAAATAAAACAATTTAATTTGTTTAAATCTTCATTTTTATTTTGAACCAACGTTCTAATTAAAATTAGTGGCGCGTTTCGCTACACTGTAGCTTTTTCAAACTAGTAGTTGTTTTGAACGTTAGTTCAAAATAAAAATGAAGATTTAAACGAATTAAATTGTTTTATTTCATCACTAAAAAAACTCATTAAATATTAAAGGACAAGATGGTACTAACTAGATATTTTACCTTTTCTTCTTTGTCTCCAATTTTTTCTACAAGCCTTGTGCAAAATAACCTTAAAAAGTCATTAAAAAAATAATAATCATAACAGAGGGTGTTCTCGTCTCTTAAGCTTACCTAAAATTGGCAGGATGCATTACTTCTACCCAAGCTTTATAATAGCCTTCAGCCATATCGACATAAAGATACAGGGTTTGATTTTCTTCTTCATTTTTTCTTCAACACATGAAGAAAAAATCTTGTAAACCTTGACATTACTCCTATTGGATATCTATATCCTTCATGTATAGACCATCTAACACAAGAATAGTATTAAGTTCGAAACCTTGGTGCCATCTATGCAAATGCATTCTTCTCAAAACTTCAGCATCAAGTCTTTTCGGCCTTGGGTCAACATAATTAAAATGAAATTCTCAGACCGAAGTTCTAATTGTTCCTCAGATATAGTGACTTGTGGCTTATAATATCACACGGCATCACTGCTTTTAACTTCATTCAGCCATGCTTCGACACTAACATCGTACAGAGCAGCTTTGTAAATTAAAACAAGCTTCAATATTGTTCAAGTCATTCTTCGTCAATAAATGGATAAGTTGCAAACTGCAATTTGTGATAGAGTCCCTTACTTCATCTAATATCACCTGTAGAGGTATTTTGATTGCAATGTTCTTCTTTTGAGAGTTTGTAAGAAAGAGATGTCCTAAGTCTATTTTCTGTCCATGCCCTATATGTGGGTTTCACAAAAATGGACCATCTATCTTTTTCTACAACCACCTACATTTTTGCTGGGCAATAGCCTCCAATTTTATTTCTTCCCCGCTTTTGAAATAGCCTGACCTATGACAGTATGTAGTAGTATTCAGTCTTCTTTTAACATCTGAGGTTTTTCTAGTTCCACATACCTAGACAAATGAAGCAAAAGTCTCAGACTCCAAACCTGAAAAGCATTTATTTAGAAAAATGGTTTGAATAGTGAAAATCATACATGCGTGGTCATGATGTTTATGTATTATGACACTTGTACTTAAAATTAATAATTTTATTGCATATATTTGAACTCTACAGATCAATTTTTATTATTTTTTATTATGTGTAGTGTGTAGGATAAAATAAAAAAATACTCATTTATTAGAACAAAACTAAATACTTACATTAGTATGTATTAATGGAAGTATTCAATCATTGATATTTTTCTCTCAAAATCTCTTTTATAGTATCATGTAGAATGTAACAACATATAAAAAAAGGTATGTCATATAAAATTATCCCAATTAGATTAGATAATAATAATTATTGTTAGCAAACTAACAGCCATCTACACTCACCCGAAATACTTCAAATGATTCAAATTCCATCATTTTCTTACTGATTTCCAAACAATGCTCTTGTCTGTAGCAATTCAGCTAAACATCTGTGGATTTACCATTATAGGAACATAAAGAACAAATTATAACTTTCATCTTAAAGTGGGAACGTTTATGTTGTACTAACTGTTTAAGAATAAAAAACTGAGCATCACACTGTTGACCTTTATATGTCTTTTTTTATATGGGAGCTAATTCTTCCAGTTTATCTAAAAAAGGGACATAATATGATGCCATATCTGATGCATTTATAAAAATTATACTACTTAAATTAATATGATGGATACATACCAGGATGTTTTTCTTTAATATCAAATCTTAAGCCATTGAAGCTTAAAAAACATTTATTACAGTCTCGACATATATTAGTAGGACTATTAGTAGAACTAACTTGTCTTCCAGTTAGTAGTGCAAGCAGGTCCGGCTTATCTGAAAAATATTAACAATTTGATTTGCCTTTTAACATTTATAAAATAGGTAGGTTCGTTCGCAGAGAAAAAAAAACACAGATAGGTACCTACTATGATAAATAAACATTCGATTCAGTTTATTAGTTTGTACAATGATTGCTAAATTTTATCAACAAAAGAAAATATACCTCTACACCTAGGAATTTAATTTTTTTTATGAAACATGGTTAGTCAAATCTGTTGTGAGCTACAGCTTTTTTTGAACAACTTTTTGTTCGTATAACAGAAAATCTATTTGTATTTACTTAATTATTTTTGCTCTTATTTATTATTTAGTCAGTCACTTTTGTATTACGAAATAGTTTTGAATGATTTTATACGTCACCATTGTTCTATTTACGATATTCGGTTGACCATTTTCTTTTTCTGGCTATCTTGTTTTCTTTCTTGAGCACAAACACGAATATTTTAAAAATTGCTATTTCTTTTACTTATTCAAAAGAACACTTTCTTGTTCAAATTTAGATCACTCTTGTCTTTTGTAGCCATAGGGCTTGTAGCTAGTTTCTTGTTCTTGAATTCGAGAGTGGTGTGAGGGTCTTGGAAATGTCTTGGTTAGGCCTAGAGTGACCTTAAATCTGGTTCGAAGTTACCATGAAGCTTGAGCTTTCAATTGCTCATAAAGGGCTATTTTGTTTGGAGACCATTAGTGGATGACCGACTGACTGTTTAGGTAGTTCAAAATCGTATGTTTTCCCAATTCTCAATTTAGGGTTAAGAATATAATCTCCCTTTGTTTAACAAAGCAAACTTCATTAAAGTTTAACAAACCACTGTAATAATGAGGACACAATAAAAATTAGTTTATGGAACTAATTGTACATAACCTCAACATTTAGTTTTTCGATTACTGATAAAAGTATGGAGATTTTACACTTTTACTCGATAAATATCTATAATAGCACTGTTAGATTTTCGTTCTTAACATACACTTTTCGAATTATTATTATTAAAAAGACAGCAAGTGAAGATTTTTTGACTTTAAAGAAATGGAGTAACAATTTGACAATATAGCACAGATGAACACCATTTAGAAGAGGGGTTGAAGGTTGAAAGCAAATACATAGATGGCGTGAGGCGTACTTCCTTTGGAATTTAATTTATTGATTATTTTAGATTCTGTTTCAATAGAGAATGCGCGGAAGTGACGTCATAGTTGAAACCATAATAGAACACTGTTTAGAGGAGGGGTTAGTCGAAAGCTAATAGCATATAGATGGCGTGAGGCATACTTCCTTTGGAATTTAATTTATTGATTTTTGTAGAATCTGTTTCAATAGAGAATGCGCGGAAGTGTTGAAGCCATAATAGAACCTATTATAGTTTAGGAGAGGGAGTTAGTTGAAAGCTAATAGCATATAGATGGCGTGAGGCGTATTACTTTTGGAATTTAATTTATTGATTTTTATAACACGAATCGAGACTTCTCAGAGGCGGGTTAGTTGAGGGATACTGGGGTAATATTTGGTGAGTTGTCGGTAAATGTACCCAACAGATATTTTTTCCGTACTTTTTCACCCTCTAAAAACGTCTAAAAACTAACATGAGCTATACTTTAGTTGCTATCATTCACGTTTATAAGGCAAAAAAAAATTTGGAATTTTCATTAGAGAAAATTACTAAAATAAAAGAAAAAAAACCAAGCTTAATATTTTGTCTTGACTTTTGCTTATTATCATAACGGATGTTAAGAGGTGTATGGGCTATACAGGGTATGTCACGTCAAAATATCAACTAATATTTCAACTAGAACGTATGAATATCTATTTTGGATTCAATGAGAAACTGAGGTCTAAATTTAACCATTCTCGAAAATTTAAGATTTTTGTAGTAAACGCCTTCGGCTCGTTTCGTATGGTTAATGCGAGTGTATTAATAACCATTACATGAGAGTTGCATATACTATTTTTTCGCTTACAACATTGCTTTTTTTAAATTTTTTAATACTTTTTTATACAAACAATAAGAAATAAAATATGAAAGAAGAATAAGTTCTTCAACTTGATTTTTATTCCTACAAAATAACCACTATAATAAATATATGAACTTAATTTAACTATTACCAATAAACATAAGCGAATATGTAACATTAAACAAGATAAATTAAATTACATTTTAAACATTTCTTTTGAAAAGTGGACCTTTTTCATTAAAGCAAAAGATTGAAACTGTCATAAAACACGAATCTCTGCGAAACTGTCAAACATTCTACAGAAAATATTGGGTCTACCTACTTGGTTATTTAAAAATCTAGATTTTCTATTTTTCAATTTTTCAGTTTCATAATGAAAATCAGTGTTTATAATGAGTTATGAAACTGAAAATTGGCATTAATTAACAACTTAGAAGAAAAATTACAGTTTAGAAGAGGAAGTTAGTTGAAAGAAAATACAGATGGCGTGAGGCGTATTACTTTCGGAATTTAGTTTATTGATTTATTAATTGTACTAGACACGAGTCGTGACTTCTCAGAGGCGGGTTAGTAGTAGACTTTTTGTATTTCACGCAAAACAAAATTTGGAATTATCATCTTTATCAATAATCGGATCGGAAAATTCATATGAATTAATTAACGGGCAGATGTAAATTGCAGCGCTTGGTAATCCTTAATCCGTATACCTGATAAGAGTTGATAATAGAATCTGTAAATTGCAGCGATGGTCAAATTTGAGATTTTAATCCGACTTGTAAATTGCAGCGATTAAATTCTTTTAAGAATTTCACTAAACTAGTTTTTATCGAGAAGGGCAAGGAAAATCATTGAAGAAGCTATACAGTGTTAAAAAAATGGCTTCATCAATGATTTTCCTTGCCCTTCTCGATAAATTACTCAATGATCTGTTTTAATCAAGACAGAAATTCTAAATAGTGGGGCATAGAAAAAATTATTTATTATTAGTGGTACTGGGTATAAATAATTTACGGTTTGTTTCAAGTTTAACTCAGTAGGTTTTCATAAATTTTGCCGCTGCAATTTACAGGTAAGATTAACGCTCTTTGTTGGCCGTGCGCTGCAATTTACATAGTTACTACGAACCCATACATGACCATTCGCTGCAATTTACATGTAAGGATTATAGAAACTCTGACCG
The DNA here is from genome assembly GCA_947563755.1 of Lochmaea crataegi. Lineage (NCBI taxonomy): Eukaryota > Metazoa > Arthropoda > Insecta > Coleoptera > Chrysomelidae > Lochmaea > Lochmaea crataegi. Next base: position 89,684 of record CANOBC010000099.1, on the reverse strand, counting down.
TCGCTGCAATTTACAATCGCCGTAATTAACTAATAAATATAATTTGAAAACGTGAACAAAAAAAAATTCAGCATTCTAATTAAGTTTTATCCATTAGCATTTGTTTTATTTCAAAATCAAGTTATTTCTTTAAAAACATTAAATACTGGGTGTCCCAGAAGTTTCTGACTCATTTTAACTGCAAAAATCTCGGAACTCAGAAACGATAGAAAGGTGCGGTTTTCGATGAACAATTCCTTTTTATATAAAGTTTTTTCAATATGTATAAATGTTTAATTAGTGAGATCTTAGATAGGGTGTTTTAAAAAAATGGTATTTTTAAATGCAAATATCGTCCATTTTTTTAATGAAACACCCTATGTATTTTAATTGTATCTGAAAGCTGAACTCTTCCATTTTCTGAAAATGTATAGTTTGTTGAAACTTAGATGAAAAATGAATAAGTTATTTGATTTTACCTGTGCGAGTGTTCTTTTTTTTATCATATCCATTGCAAATAGACTTTGTCTAAATATAATAATATCATTTTTTGATTATATTAAATATTGAAACATTGTATTTCTATAAAAAACATGCAAATATGTATAATCAGAATTATTTAAGAAACCGATCAACGTCTCTGCATTTACTTCTAGAGGATTATAAATTCTGAATCATTTAGTTTTTAAATAAAATATGTAGAATACCTACCCGATTAAAATACAAACGACAAACTTACGAGACTTTGTAATATAAAAAATATAAATAATAATTTCGGTTCCTTACTAAGTAATTTCCAGTGTAGGTACACCTAGTCGGAACCTCGCAATGTGGAATCCGGACCAGAGTAGATATCTATCTATAACTGATATCATGCAATTAAATCATGTAAAAATACACATTCGGATTTAGAATTTTAGGAATTTTCAGATATTGATCGATTACCAAATTATTTTTTTCATTTTTAAATATAACGTCTAAAGGGTTCAAACCCATCATCCGATATCGACAAGTTTTGTCTTTTTCAAGAAAATTAAAAGTCCACAAATTTCAAACACGTTTTACAATAAACACGATATAAATAACCTTAAACTACACATAACCCGTTAGGTGCAGGTTTCCTTTAATTTCTTAACTTAGAAATAGTAAAATAAATAAAATCCGCGACGAGAGCACTTACGCGTAGACCGCTAAGAAACAAGTCATACCGATTTAACCATTGCTTGTCCCTTGAGCCCTTAAAACCTTTTTACATGTGGTACCCATTTCAAGATGGACCAAACACTCGAACAAAGCCATTAAAGTCTAAAAGTGAAAGTTAGCAGATGTGATAGGAAATCTTAAACTATACAATTTTTTGAAGAGAATGGTTAAAATATAGGAATATTTAGGAAACCTGAACAGAACAGATACCTACCTAGTTTTTTCCTCGCTTATCCAAATGAGTGATAACGGGATGCAGATATTAGTTTAAGAAAGTATCTACCAACAAACTATGATCTTTGAATTCCATAAAGTATTTGAAATAAATAAAGTCGGGAGATGTGCAGAATGTGGGTGGGGGAGTAAATGTTAGGAATTTCATTGTTTTGAATTTTTTAGAACAGGAGAACGTAGAAAAAAGGTATGAGAGATATTATTTCGGTCCACAAGGTCTTAGAAAAAGGGTTTAAAATAAATTATCTGAAATTTCTAATAAAAGATAAGTTAACTTGAAAAACGCAGAAATTTTATAAATTGAGGCTTTTTCGAACGAAAAATCGACTGGTCGGCTTCGTTTTTTGATAAATTCACCAACTCTCTAATAATATATTTCAATCCTAAATTAAATTGTAACACCTGTATTAAAGGCACTTTCTTTTACTCCTGGTAGGTGTAATTAAATATTAATTTCAATTAGGTATATCCATTCTAATTATGCCATCCAGTACCTACATTACATAAATCAAATCAGCGAATTAATTAATATCTACATCTATAACGTAATTTTCAAATATTCATCCAATCTGATAATAAATAGGTATTTCAATCCTACATTAGAAGAGCTAGTTGAAAACAAATAGATAGATGGCGCGAGGCGTACTACTTTAGGAATTTAATTTATTGATTTTTGTACTAGACACGAGTCGTGACTTCTCAGAGGCGGGTTAGTAGTAGACTTTTTGTATCTCATATTTTACGCAAAACTAAATTTGGAAAATCTATATAATACTAGTAGTTGAATTAATTAATTAAAATAATCTTAAAACGTGAACGAAAAAAAATTTATTCAGGATTCTATACATGGAGACTATAGCTATGGTCTAGCCTCCATGATTCTATTTTAATAGATTTTGCTCGGACTAACTATTTATTTTATACCTTACACACCCAGGAGCTATGCATCCCACACGTTGGATAGCAAAGGCAATTGATTGTCTGAAAATATCGATTATTAGAGACGAGTTGAAACTCAGTGCTCGTGAAAAAAAAGTCTTCGAGAAGTATGCTTGTTCGTTATTAGAAATTATATAAAAGTATGGGTTTGTTCACTTTCTTCTATTCTTGCTCCAAATGATGTTACTTTTTTGCAAAAATGAATTCGATACGAAACCGTAATTCTAAAATACTGGGTGTCTTAGAAGTTTTTAACCCATTTTAGCCAACCGCAAAAATTTCGGAACTCGGAAATGATAGGGACGGTTTTCAAAGAACAATTTCTTTTTATATGAAGTTTTTTCGTAAGTAATATCATAAGGGCTTCTAATTTTTCCTGTGAAGAAAAAATCGAAAAACACTTTTAGCAAGAATGCATTTTGTTGAAAAAATATTACTTTGTACTGTGTTTTTTCGATTTTTTTCACAGGAAAAATTAGATGCCGGAATGGTATTTGACAAGACTATTTCATAAGTAACAGATTATTACTCAAAACCGGTGTGCCCGAACTGCGTACCGTAAAATCCCACTGGCCGAATTGCGTACCAAATTTTAATCTTCCTACTTTAGGATTATCGGAGCGTCCGAACTGCGTACCATTTAATCATTTATCCCAGCGGGGTATCTTAGCGGGGGGCACAACTTCACCATCGTCGGAATCCGGGAACACGGCCACAAACAGCACAGGGGAGGTAATAGTTCATTTAAAGAGCGTTTTGAAAATGTGAGCCTTTATTATAAAGAAACAATAATTTCACAAGAGTCATAATTTATTATAAGAAAATTTTATAATACTTCCATACTACCAAATTTATAGCTAACGCATTTTACAAAATTATATCTAGATATTTTATTATTTTTGTATTGCACAATTTTTGAATTAATAAATAAACTCTTGTTTATTTAAAACATCCTTAGGAATTAGATTAGGTTAGGTTAGGTTTTCCTCGAGAAAACTGAATCTAGCGTATACACCTTCACATTGCACTTTTTGTTTGTACACAACCACTCAAACTTTTTCAGTTCGCGTTGCTTTCGAAACTTAAAATGTTCGTAGATTATTAATGGATTTCCTCGCTCACTTAACATTTGTTTGAACTCCATTTCAATTTTCAAGCTTCAAGAAGCTTCTGGAGAGAATGACATGTTTATCGAATTAACGTCTTAAACATCCTTTTTGCAATAATTGCTATTGGTGGATGAAAATCAAAGCTAAGCTAATCGTGTAATTCCAAGTGTCGCATTATGCAAGCGACCTCCCGCAATTTACCTACCTGCCAAGTTTAAACCCCCTTGATATCTTCCGGTACGCAATTTGGTCACCTAGTAGATAATCTTCAGTAATTACCGTTATACCTGGCAAAATTTGGTACGCAGTTCGGATATCACCGATTTTTACTTTAATTTGTTAACTTTTTTTATAGTTACTCATCACTTATCATAAATACTTATTCTTGCAGATTATTATACCTATTTTAGATTTAATATCGAATGATTTCTTTCAAAAGCTAGAGAGTCATAAACGTGTGTACTATTGAAGGGCTTTCTTTGGCTCGAAATTTTCTACCTTACTAAACAGACATACAGTAAACTGTTTTTATATTTGACGCTTCCTTTTACAACACCTAATATAAAATAATTAAATATACATAGATTATATCTCCTTCCGTTTCTAACCAATCAAATGCCATTTTGCGACCAATCAGAAGCAAATTGTACTGGATATTTTTTGACATAAGTGAATATACCTCGGCCCACCTGCCACAGCCAATTTTTAATGTTGTCACATTAATAATAATTTATTTTATTTACCAGAAATTTTAAATATACAATATACTACAGCAATGGTGAATAAATAAAAGAAGAAGACCCACAGAAGTAAAACTTGTGCGTGGGCATTAACGTCACATTTTTGTTAACATGTTTAGGTTTCGTTTCGTTTTGCCCGTTTTTCCTAATAAAAATATATATTATGTAGCTACATAAATTATTTTGAAAATATTTCATTTCGATGTATGTTTTCGTCTTTTTCGGTATATAATCTGACCATATACCACTCGAGGTATATATTTTGTTTTGAGTATTCACCTCTTGTGATATAACTAGTGAGAATTTCCACTATCATCGCCAATGTGTTTTGTCTATATTATACATCGATTGTTTTACAAATACGCGATTTTTTGAAAGAATATTACTTAATTATTATGTTTGTTATAAACTTGCGATAATTAAGAGATAATCTTTGAAGAAAAAATAGAATTTAGAAATATTAAAACTATAGGTACCATTTAAGTGTCCATTATTTATTCGAAAGTACTATAAAAATAGGGTGAGTCTTTATTTTTTTCTGTGTGGATTAAAATGATAAAACAAGTCGGTTTTACCAAAATTAAATCGGCACGTCCTATATCGCCTCAAATACAATAAGGGTAGTAAAATTCAGCAGAATGGTTAAGCTCTTGAGATAAATAAAAAAAAATTTGGTAATCCTCTTAACGACCAAATAGATATCAACCATTCTCCCTCATTAAATTTATTTGCCTAGAAGATAGGTCAGGAGTAATTGTTATGAATGAATGAATTTCCATGTGAACTTGTTCAATAATTTTGTTAATTAGTCGTTGAATTCCGTATTTAGGAATTTTTTGTACTTACTTTCTTTAAATGTAAACATTTTGTAATACTTTGTCTTAAAATTCCGTATTTATGCACTGTATAAATTAAAAATTTTTCATTATACCTTCAGTCGTTTGCTTTTCTTAGAAATAAATTATCTGAAATTTCTAATAAAAGAAAATTTAAGATAACGATGGATTACAACCATCAATCAAAAGCAAGAAATAAAAATCCCTTAATATCTACATCTATAACGTAATTTTTAAATATTCATCCAATCTCTAATAATATATTTCAATCCTATATTAAAATATAAGTTGAACATAACCTGTATAAATTACAGTTTAGAGGAGGGAGTTAGTTAAAAGCTAATAACATAGATGGCGTGAGGCGTATTACATTTGGAATTTAATTTATTGATTTTTATAATAGACACGAGTCGAGACTTCTCAGAGGCGGATAGTTGAAGATCACTGCTAAAAGACGAGTTGTCGTCGGCAAATTTATCCAACAGATATTTTTTACGTAGGTACTTGTTCAAATTCTAAAAACGTCTAAAAACTTACATGAAAAACAAGAGCTATACTTTAGTTGTTATCATGGGTGAAAATTTTTTTAGCTGAAACCAGTTTCAAAAAAAAAATTTGTTTTTTCAGTATATAGATGCCTCCCCAAACACAAAATCACAAAAAACCTTCCGCGGAAATGCATTATTTTCCCGACTTTAGAATATCTGAAACTAATCAATAAACGTCTCTGAATTTACTTACCAATAGATGATTATAAATTTTGAATGAATTTGTTTTTAAATAAAATACCTGATTAAAATACAAACGACAAACTTATGAGACTTTGTAATATAAATATAAATAATAATTTCGGTTCCTTACTAAATAATTTCCAATCTACCTAGTCGGAATCTCGCAATGTGGAATCCGGACCAGAGTAGATTTTTTAATTATTGTGACTACAACTGGTATCATGCAATGAAATCATGTAAAAATACACATCCGGATTTAGAATTTTAGGAATTTTCAGGTATTGATCGATTACCAAATTGTGTTACTTTATTATAATAAATATCTTCACTTCTTTGGCAAGAATAAAGAAAAAAATGTCTACTCACAATTTTTTTGCATTTTAAAAGATAATGCTCAAAGGGTTCAAACCCATCATCCGATATCGGCAAGTTTTGTCTTTTTCATGATAGGTTTTAAAAGATTGAATTTAACATACGTAATATACATGCCAAATAATAAATTTTTATTCCTATTCGTAAAGCCGCACGTGTATCTAACATCAAACGAAAGGCGGCGGCACTTCTAGGAAATATTATGCTTCCTTACAAAGGGGAATTTTTTTACCATTTTGCAACCGAAAATAATTATACTGTATTTGAAAATCAAGAGAGAGTAAATTCCCTGAAATGTTTTGCAGTTATCAGTGTTAAAGGCAGTAAACCATAGACGTGCGTTTTCAAAATTAAATTAATATGGAAATAGAAATATTTAATTTGTTTTAGATAAACATAATTCGTAAGTAGTAATTTAATTTGGGTAAAATGAAGAAAAAGTCAATATTATTTTAGGCATTTTGTTTTAGGCATATGTTTATTTACAAAATATGTATATAATATGTACAGATAATTACAATTATTTATAAATTAATATGAGGAGCTTAAAAAACAATTAAGTAGGTATATGAGAAAAAAAAAACCAACCGCAAGGATAAAATTTGACGAGCAACATGCAAAAAATACGACAATATTAAATCTTAAAAAATAAAAATCTAAAAATAAAATTAAAGTACATAAATTAATAATTTTAAAGTTATGGTTCCTCGCACTCTGTGTCAGAAGATTCACCATCTGATTCTAGAGAAATTACAATGGGCTCTATAGTAATATCAATTATGTTATCTAGCTCCCACATTTTTTTTTCTATTTCTGTAACGTGTCTAATACATTTTTGCCAATTTTCACTTGTTACTTCAGATATTGCCTTATTGAAGAGATTTTTAACATCTGATAATTTAAAAGTAGTGTTATTTCTGGCAACATAACCTTTAACTTGAGCCCATATCAATTCTATCGGATTCAGCTCGCAATGGTAGGGTGGTAAACGAAGGATTTCAATTTCTCGTTTTTTGGCTATCTCCTCAATATTATATTTTTTATAATTTTGCTTATGTTTTTTAGCAATAGTTAACAATTCTGCCCTCAGCATTGTATTGTCAAAGGCTAAATTTTTAGAAGATAACCATTTTGCAATTTCATCCTTTTTCCATTTAGTGGTTGGTAAAGGTTCAAGTAATCTGGAGTGGTAACTTGCATTGTCCATTACAATAACCGATCCTTTTGGTATGAATTGAATCATCTGTTCAAAATATTCCTCAAACACGTCTCCATTCATTTCTTCGTGATAATCAACGGTTTTTTTTTATTCAAATAAGAGTAAACCATTCTCAAGAAAACCGTTTGTACTGCCTATATGACAAATAATTAATCTTTTACCTTTTCCTATAGGTTCCTTAAAACCAGTAGTATATCCTTCTAGAAAAGCTTGATGGAATGATTTTATATTTTTGTCTTTCCAAACTCTTCCTACACAATGTACTTCATTAACCCATGTTTCATCTAAATAATAAATGTTTTTATTTTGAGCTTTAACTTGTTGTATTCTTCTGAGGTACTGTCTTCTCCAACATACAATTTCTTCAGAATCAATTAGCATTGAGTGTCTGTCCATTTTTTCAAATTTAAAGTTTAACTCATGTAACGTTTTCCATAGTTTATCCCGGCTTATTGTGGGTAAATCAACATCATTCGTAATGGCTTGCAAAACTTTATCTAAAGTTGGTATTTGCTTGTTTATAAAAAATGAGTGAACAAGCTTACCAATAGCATTTTTAAAAAACTCGTCCACGTTGACTTTTAATAGTTTTGGTCTACCTGGTTTCGGCTTTGGTGAGGTTACTCCACCTGATTTTTCCTCCTTTAGAACTCTATATATTGTAGATTTTCCATATCCCATTGCCTTAGATGTTGTTTCAACTACACTGTCAATAGTGTTTGAGGGATTTTGATGTTTAAAATAGTGGTACACATTCACTACAGCACTCTTTTCATTGAGCGATAAATGGTCTAGTTTTAATTTTTTCACTGGCGTATACTCACAAACTGCTTCCATTTTTAGTCACTACTATTTGTCACGTTTGTCGAAAATCAAATAACTGCATTTCTAGAAACTTGAGCACTATTTATAAGTCAAAATATCTGTCATTAGAAGCTGTTGCCATTCGGAGGTCGTTAAATAACAATTATCCCTTTCTAATCTGCTTACGCCTATGACGCACGTTAATCCTCTTAGGCCTACTGTAGTAACAATGAAAGATCATAAAATAATGTGATAGTCCAAGAAATTTATTAAATTTTGTATTGAAATTAACAAAAACAATTTAGAATGCATTACAAATATTGAAGTTTTACCGCACGTACTGTACTATAGTTTTGCATACCGAATTAGTTTTTATTCTGGGAATTTACTCTCTCTTGATTTTCAAATACAGTATAGGAGCGACAAAGGAAACAAAACCAAACTGTTTTTTTTTAATTTCATGCAGTCTTTGAAAAAAGGTATGGGGTCGGGACGTGTGCAAAATGTGAGAGAGATAAGGAATTTCATTGTTTTGAAAAGTTCTTTAGGACTGGAGAACGTAGAAAAAGGATATTAGAGATATTATTTTGGTCCTCAAGATCGTAGAAAAAGGGTTTAAAATAAATTATCTGAAATTTCTAATAGAAGATAAAGTTAACATAAACATAATGGTTATATTTTATCTATTGTATATGTTATTTTGATTCAAGCTAATTTAATCAAGTTTTTTAATCGAGTTTTTTGAGTAGTATACCTAGGTATATTTAGGGTCTGAGGACAGACCGATTGTCAGGATGGCCGAATGTTATATTACATATTTCCAGAGTATTATATTTATTGGTCAAGACCCATTAACAAAGATGTAATTTGAATGTTAAACCGAGTTTTGTTTATTTCATAGCCAAGGTTAAAAGGCAGAAAAGCTAGGGGTTCTGAATGTTTTGTAGAACATAGTTATGTTACGCCGAATTTGCGTAATTGCCGATTTCGTGCATTGGACAGTTTTTTGCCGAATTCGCGAAATAAGCAGCAGAGTTGATTATTTCACGTAATAGGCAAATATTTAATTTGCCTTTGTCTATTTCAAGGAATAGACACAGACTATAGTTTTAACAATGCGAGTATAACCTTATGTGGTGTTTTAAACATTTTATTAGAAAAATAATAAATATGTATTATTTCTAGATTTTAATATAATTAAGTATTATTACAACTTCTTCCAGCATGACAAGCTGAATTACGTTCATTGTTTTTAACCGCCAGGAGATTTTATAGTTGTAGTTTTTATCGAGAAGGGTAAGTAGAATCATTGAAGAAAATATAGGTAAACAGTGTTGAAAAATCTTCAATGATTTTCCTTTCCCTTCTCGATAAATTAATCAATGATCTGTTTTAACCAAGACTGAAATTCTAAATAGTGGAGGACATCGAAATAATTATTTAATTCGCCATAGATTAATGGGTATAGTACAGAAGTCTATTACGGTCTTGTTTGTAGATGTAAATATTTAATGTTTTTCAAAAACTGCTTAAAAATAAGTACGTAGTATAATACGGCCGACGCTGTTTATATAATGACTAGTCGATTTATAGAATAAATATTTTTTATATAAACGGTCTGCGCGGTATATTTTTTTCGTATTCCTCACTCCACACTTGGCTATATTTACCAGTTTCATTCATTTTTATATTTTAACTTCACAAGACATTATAAAAGTATATATTTTATAGTTTTTATAGAGGTTTATAGTATACAGTATACTGTACTGTATACTTTGCCGAAAAAATAACAAATAATAAACATAACCTAGGAATAATTTTTTAATCCCAATGGTTGCTTATTTCAAGTGTGTCCAGTTCATTTATTGGGAACCTATTTCGCCTATTACGTGAAATTAGCAACTCTGCTGCTTGTTTCGCGAATTCGGCAAAAAACTGACCAATGCACGAAATCGGCAATTACGTAAATTCGGCGTAACATATACATAGCAGTCGTATTGAAAAGAGTAAATTCAGATATTTGTTTTATTATCGAGTTTTATTATTGTCTATCCTTTTTGAGTCTTACAATAACGATAGATTTCTATCGTTGCAACCATGAATCAAAAGCAAAAAAAATGTTTTACATCTACAACAATTAAATAATTACGCAACTTGCGGAAAATACATTATTCGTAGTAGCAAAGATTATTGTAATCTTTGGTAGTAGTGTTTGAATTTCCGTACTTGTTCACCTTCTAATAGTGTCTAAACTTTCGAAAAATCATATTGTCATTTGTGTATCGAAAGCGAGGGTATGTGGTAGGAATTAAAAAAAATGTATGGAAAGCGAGACTATTACATGTACTTGAAAAACGCAGTAATTTTGTAAATTGACGCTTTTTGGGACGAGAAATCGATTGGTCGGTTTAGTTTTTTGATAAATTCACCCACTCTCTAATAATATACCTATTTCAAACCTAAATTAAATTGTAAGCTCTGTAGGTATAAATCAAAAGTACTTTCTTTTGGTCCTCGTAGGTATATTTAAATATTAATTTCAATTAGGTAGGTATATACCTACATTCTAAATGTGCCGCCCAGTACCTGCATAAGTAATATCAGCGAATATAATAATTAATATCTACATCTATAACGTACCTAATTTTTAAATATTCATCCAATCTCCAATAAAATATTTCAATCCTATATTAAAATTATAAATGGAAACGGTTTAGAAAAGGTAGTTGAAAGAAAATACAATAGATGGCGAGGGGCGTACTACTTTTGGATAATTTAATTTATTGATTTTTGTACTAGTCACGTAATAATTGACGGTATTATCCAGATATTTTTTCAATACAAGTTCACCTTCTAAAAACTAACATGAGCTATACTTTAGTTCGTATAACAACACCATATTTACTTGCATAATTGAGCTTATAAAAAAATAGAATATAGTTTGCCTTGAACTTTTCTAACCGGTAGTTACAAAAAGAATGCTTCTAGATTTTAATTGATCCATATTACCTACAAAAAGCGAATTGAATACCTACATAAACTGATTTCAATAAAAGGTAGGTATTACAATCTACAAAATCGGAGTTTTAGACAACTGTAAAAAGTCTGTGTTTTTTTATAGCAAATATTTTATCCACTATTTAATTAGAAAGGATCCCGCCCACTATTTATGCTTTTGCTACGGCACATCCTCTGTTCGCGGCTTTTCTCTCGCTTGACCGATTGTAGGTATGTTTCGTTTATTTAGCTAAGAAGAACTAATAGGTACAATTAGGTATATTAGTCAACAATCTATAAAATGTATATATCAGTCTAAATTAAAACAACGCTAAACATTTAAAACAATTTACATTAGAATATAGGTAGGTAGCTACATATAAGTTCTAAAATATCATTACTATCTACCTATTTACTTTTCGGCGCGGCGACAAAATGGCGCGCCTGTCGGCGCGCATTAAAATACTACGCATTAGGGGAGTTTGTTATTGTTATTGTCAATACACACTTCGGCCAGTTTAAATTCCTTTCGTCATGGGCGCCGTAAGGAGGGTTTGTCTGATTTAATTAGCAGCAAACATTGTTTAATAAATATGGTTATTTTTTGGCAGTTCTTCTTGAAGGGCATCATTTCAATTAATATTTTTAGGGGAAATAACTATATAAATTCATAGGTATTCACTTTCAGTATCTCAAAATTTGTTTCAATAGTTTTTCTGATATTTGCTTATACAAAACAGTGTAGTAAATATATTGTTGGGATTATGGATTGGATGACGGTGTAGGTATTAATTAAATAATTGAAGAATTTAATTATTGGAAGATTGTTTTATTTAAGATAGGGTTTGGGAAGTATGTCTTGACAATGTCAAGGATCAGAGAGAACTAATGTGGTTGTCCTACTAATATTTTGGGTCTATACAGTCTATACTACGCTTAAATTATATCTAGTTTTATGACTCGAAGATAGAGTACTTTTTTCTTTACTTCTAGGAAATATTAAAAATAAATCCTTTACAAGGTTGACAATGTGTTTATCAAATGTTATTCAAGAAAAGTAAACTCACTTCTAAAATAAAATAAACTTAAAATTTAAAACATAATATCTTAAAGAGAAAATTATTTTGAACTCAATATTTCTACATATATCTTTATAAGTATAATATCTGAAAATTTAATAGTATTTATAACAAGTGTGAAGGTTAAGGATTCGTATATTATTCATTACTTAAGTATAACAAATTTATTGTAACTTGGGAGAAGTGTATTTGTATAAAGCAAAAACCAAAGAACATAAATCAAAACTTGATAAGTAATAACTATACATATAAATGATACCTAGTTACTATGATTTTTGAATTCCATAAAGTCATTGGAGTATAAAGTCGGGGCGTGTGCAAATTGTGAGAGAGATAAGGAATTTCATTGTTTGAAATGTTTTTCAAGACAGGAGAACGTAGAAAAAGGGTGGGAGAGGTCCAGAAGGTCGTAGAAAAAGGGTTTAAAATAAATTATCTGAAATTTCTAATAAAAGAGAAGTTAACTTGAAAAACATAAATTTTATAAATTGAGGCTTTTTGGGACGAGAAATCGACTGGTCGGCTTCGTTTTTTGATAAATTCACCCACTCTCTAATAATATACCTATTTCAATCCTAAATTAAATTGTAAGCCCTGTAGATATAAATCAAAAGTACTTTGTTTTACTTCTCGTAGGTATAGGTATTTAAATATTAATTTCAATTAGGTATATCCATTCTAATTGTGCCATCCAGTACCTACATAAATCAAATCAGCGAATTAATTAATATCTATATCTATAACGTAATTTTTAAATATTCATCCAATCAAATAATATACAGGGCGTCCCGAAATATAAGTACCGTAAATTGGAGGCATGATAGATCGTTAAGAAATATTCAAAATACCCAAATACAACTTTTCTCTAACTTTCTTAGTTTGTGAGATACAGGCTGTGTTGAACGGTGCAGAAGAAATAAACATTTTATTGAATATCTTCTCGGGGGACAAAAGTATAAGTTTAAAATTTTTTGTAGGTTATTGTCTCTTCAAAACACATCAACAGTATTAATTCTGACAAATTCTAATAAGCTAGTGGCGTGGTACGAGGGGTTCGTAAACTTTTATTGTACCATATTTTTGAAACTCCGTATATTTAGAGCTCAAGCGCATTTCTTACATAAAAGGTACCCTTTGTTGAACTATTTTTCAAGTTGTCCATTTAAATACTCCGGTAGAATAAAAGGCCCGTTATACTGGTTCCCAATTATTCCAGTCCAAACGTTAATTTTCAACCTGTGCTGATGATTTGCAACTTTCACGGCGTGCGGGTATTCGTCAGACCAAATTTTTATTGAAAAAGCTACTGTGTAGCGAAACGCGTCACTAATTTTAATTTGAACGTCAGTTCAAAATAAATAATGAAGATTTAAACAAATTAATTTGTTTTATTTCATCACAAATTTTTATTGTTTGAAAAAATTTACAACATAAAAAGGTGTCTTACTGGAATAAAAAGTTAAAAATATTGAAAATAGAGTGTTGTATCGAGTTAACCCAAGGGTACCTTTTATGTAGAAAATTTAATAAAGAATTGCAGACAAAAGTCTTAAGCTCTAAAATAAAATGTGTATTTCTTCTGCACCCTTCAACAACCTTTATCTCACAAACTAAGAAGGTTAGAGAAAAGTTGAAATTGGGTATTTTCAATATTTCTTAAAGATCTATCATACCTGTAATTTTCGGCACTAATTTACGGGACACTCTAGGTATTTCAATCCTATATTAAAATATAAGTTAGTTAAACAGTTTAGGAGAGGTAGTTGAAAGAAAATACAATAGATGGCGTGAGGAGTATTACTTTTGGAATTTATTAATTTTTGTACTAGAAACGAGCCGTGACTTCTCAGTGACGGATTAGTTGAAGGTAACATTTGAGTAGTTGTCGGTAAATTTAACCAACATATATTTTATCCGTACTTGTTCACTTTCTAAAAACGTCTTAAAACTAACATGAGCTATACTTTAGTTCATATTACTACCTACGACACCATATTTACTTACGCAATTGAGGTTATGAAAATACGAGTGTTGTATCTAGTTAAACAATGAGTACCTTTTATGTAGAAAATTCAATAAAGAATTGCAGACAAAAGTTTTAAGCCCTAAAATAAAATGTGAATTTCTTCTGCACCCTGTATCTCACAAACTAAGAAGGTTAGAGAAAAGTTGTATTTGGGTATTTTGAATATTTCTCAAAGATCTAGGTATCATACCTCTATTTTTTTTGTAATCTTTACTATGATTTTTGAATTCCATAAAGTACCTATTTGAAATAAATAAAATCGGGAGATGTGCAGAATGTGAGAGAGATAGAGTAAACGTTGGAAATTTCATTATTTTGAAAAGTTTTTTAGGGCCGGAGAACGTAGAAAAAGGGTATTAGAGATATAATTTTGGTCCACAAGGTCGTCCAAAAAGGGTTTAAAATAAATTACCTATCTGAAATTTCTAATAAAAGATAAAGTTGGGATAAACATAACGATAGATTTCTATAGTTACAACCATGAATCAAAAGCAAAAAATAAAAAATGTTTTATACCTACAACAATTGAATAATTACGCAACTTGCGGAAAAAGTTAAAGATGACTAGGAAAGATAATAATTTCACTTGGTTACCTATGTCAAATTTTGATTACTTTCTTTAATATAAAAATACTTTTGGTAAACTTGATTGCTCATCCGATTATCCAATATACGGGTTTTAGTCGTAACATACGTATACCTACCTATATCAGTCTAAATTGATAATAATGCTAAACATTTAAAACAATTTACATTAGAATATAGGTACACATAAAGTTCTAAAATATCTATTTATTTACTTTTCGACGACAGAATGGTGCGCCGCCGTAAGAAACTAGGTTTTAGGGGAGAGTCTGTTGTGTTGTTGTGTCTGGGCCAGTTACATTCCTTTCGTCATGGGCGGCGTAAGAAGGGGTTGCCTGATTTAATTAGTAGCAAACATTGTGTAATAAATATGGTTATTTTTTGGTCGTTCTTCTTGAATGACATCAATTGAATTAAATAGTATAAATAAAATCGAGGGATGTGCAGAATGTGAGAGATATAGAGTTAACGTTAGAAATTTCATTATTTTGCAAAGTTTTTAGGGCCGGAGAACGTAGAAAAAGGGTATTAGAGATATAATTTTGGTCCACAAGGTCGTACAAAAAGGGTTTAAAATAAATTACCAATCCGAAATTTCTAATAAAAGATAAAGTTAAGATAAATATAACGATAGATTTCTATAGTTACAACCATGAATCAAAAGCAAAAATAAATGTTTTATACCTACAACAATTGAATAATTACGCAACTTGCGGAAAATACATCATCCGTGATAGGAACAATTTCTTATTGTATGAAGTTTTTTCGTAACCACTAGTGGGTAGTTGAATTAATCAATTATGATTCGAAGTTCGAGTACTTTTATCTTTACTTCTAGGAAATATTAAAAATAAATCCTTTACAAGGTTGACAATGTGTTTATCAAATGTTATTCAAGAAAAGTAAACTCACTTCTAAAGTAAAATAAACTTAAAATTTAAAAAATAATATCTTAAAGAGAAAAGGATTTTGAACTCAATATTTCTACATAATATCTTTATAAGTATAATACCTATCTGAAAATTTAATAGTATTTATAACAAGTGTGAAGCTTAAGGATTTTCTCATTATTTAGTATCGTAAATAAATTGTCTGTGATTATTTTGCAGTTAATAGATTTTTAAATTCACTCACTTTATTTTCTATTAGTAGGTAATTTATCGAATTAGTAGGTACCCATATAAAAATGTCTTTGCCTTATAAAATGAATGTTGAATATTTATTAAGCCGTGAATTGGAAAATGAAATAATGGCTTATAGAAATGTCGAGGTATCACCAACAGTGGCTTGAAAAAGAAGTTAGCGGTATCGAGTTAACTTTAGCTGACTTGAACAAAAAAATTTTTGAATTTGTAGGATCTGTTAGGATGAATGTCAGAAGCTACCTAATATAACTTTGTATTTAATGTGTTGCTATTATCGGCAGAAAATATAAGTCGTTTGCCGATTATCATGCAGATGTGACAACCAACAACCGAATTATTTGGAAAATGGTTTGTCAAACTGCTTTTAGCTAACGTACTTACAAGTGTTAAATTTTAAAATGTTTAAAAATAAAAATAGCATAGGTACATATCCTCAAAAATTTTCAGAGAAAATGAAATTTATTGAAAAAATTCGGAACTATCAGAATACGTCATTGACAGATAGCTACTATTTGCAGGTAACACCTACAGTCATTGTTATCTTATCCTATCAGGTACCTTTGTTATTAAAACTTTAAAATGACGTGCATTTTAATCAGACTTTTTGTATCTCATATTTCACAATTCCCAACTTTATACAAAATATATAATACCAAGTTACCAAGAAAAACGCAGGCAGAATATCTAGGATTTGTTTTTACACAAATTCTTTAAACATCCCGTATATTTTCAAGAAATAAAACAAAGTAAAATATAAATTTTAAACCTTATAAACAGTAAAATTATGTGTATTATACAATAAATATCCATTCCGCGCGTTGTTATGCAGCGAAGATAGAAAAAATGGTACAAATATAAAATAATATAAAAGAATGCGAGCAAAAAAAATATAAACATAGCCAGACTTTCGCCAAGCCAGCAGTAGATACACTGTTGTCATGTTACCTAGCCTAGTACAATATTGTAATTCGGGTTTGCGTAATGAAATTTATAACAACTGAATTATTTTGGTAAACTTAATAAATTTGAAGGAAATAGATTTATTTGTATTTGATTTACGACTTAGGTATAACAAATTTGTTGTAATTTCCAAAAAGTCTTTGAAAGTATAAGTCGGAACACGTGCAAAATGTGAGAGAGATAAGGAATTTCATTGTTTTGAAATGTTTTTTAGGACATGAGAACGTAGAAAAAGGGTATTAGAGATATTATTTTGGTCCACAAGATCGTAGAAAAGGGGTTTAAAATAAATTATCTGAATCTAATAAAAGATATTAACTTGAAAAACACAGAAGTTCTGTAAATTGACGCTTTTTGGGAGGAGAAATCGACTGGTCGGTTTCGTACTTTGATAAATTCACCCACTCTCTAATAATATATTTCAATCCTAAATTAAATTGTAAGCCCTGAACATATAAATCAAAAGTACTTTCTTCTACTCCTCGTAGGTATATTATGTAAATACTAATTTCAAATAAAATAGGTATATCCATTCTAACTGTGCCACCCAGTACCTACATAAATCAAATCAGCGAATTAATTAATATCTACATCTATCATGTAATTTTTAAATATTCATCCAATCTCTAATAATATATTTCAATCCTATATTAAAATTACAAAAGTAAACAGTTTAGAAGAGGTAGTTGAAAAAAAATACAATAGATGGCGCGAGGCGTATTACTTTCCGAATTTAATTTATTGATTTTTGTACTAGAATGGAAACGAGTCGTGACTTCTCAGAGTCGGGGTAGTAGTAGATTTTTGGATCTCATATTTCACGCAAAACAAAATTTGGAATTTGGAATTATCATCTTTGTGAATAATATGATCGGAAAAATCATATGAACTAATAGATATAATTTGAAAACGTGAGCGAAAAAAATATTCAGCATTCTAATTAAGTTTTACCATTAGCATTTGTTTTATTTCTTTAAATAAATTAAATACTGGGTGTCCCAGAAGTTTCTCACCCATTTTAACTGCAAAAATCTCGGAACTCAGAAACGATAGGGAGGTGCGTTTTCGATGAACAATTCCTTTTTATATAAAGTTTTTCTGTATAAATGTTTAATTAGTGATTTCTTATATAGGGTGTTTTAGAAAAATGGCATTTTCAAATGCAAATATCGTCTATTTTTTTAAGAAACACCATATATATTTTTATTCTGAAAGCTGAACTCTTCCATTTTCTGAAAATGTATAGTTTGTTGAAGTTTAGATGAAAAATGAATAAGTTACTTGATTTTTAATGATAGGCTGTTATGTAGGCATCTAGAGGTGTACCTATGCTTTGTCTTGACGATTCCAGACTTTTTTATATGGTTTTTTTTTTATCAAAGATAGATGTTATAATCCTATTCCAGAGACTCTGGAACAACTGCGGGGCAACATTGTCCGAACATTTCAAGAAATTACCCCGGAAATGTTACGTAATTTATTTGATCACTTTTTGTTCAGGTTGCAAAAATGTATAGATCAAAATGTATTATACAACACTTGGAACATCTTAAATATTATTATTAAATTAGATAATTTATAATGTTAATTTTTATTTAAATTTGAATCACCTTTCAAGTTTGTTCAGTTGTTTTAGTTATTTCTAATGTCCAGTCTCGTTACATTTTTTGATGAAGTTTTTATAGAAAAGGTCTACATAGAGAACAATACATTTTACAATAGGTCTATATAAAATCTGGTGACCATCTGTGAAATATTTTATTGTAAATTAAAAAAAACACAAGGTTAAAACTCTAATTTTTGAAGAACTGAAAAAATGCATTTGCTCTTCGTTTGTGAACATTCTTCTCAATGTTTAAGTTATTCTTCTCCCCCTCATCTGTAGATCTCTTAATCTTCTCGGCGAGTTCTATACACGTGGAGCATACGTCGGTCCGGGGAGTACTAAAGCTGAGATTGTACTTCGTATTGAATATCATTCGAAAGTACGACGGCTTCACTCTTTCTTCTGGAGAACAGTGATTGTTGTACATTTTTGACATTTTTGCTGTAGACAAATCCGAAGATGAATAATTTCTTCGGGAAGAAGAACGACAGTAATGAGATTCGATGCTTTTGAACGAATTAATAAATCTTTGGACAGCAATTTGTTTCCCTTCGAACTTTGCTGTTTTTCTGTCGCCTCCTCTTTTTTCTGAAGGTGCTTCACCCGTTCTTAGGAACGATTTCATGACGTATGTTGTTAGACGATGTTTTGTAATACGTAATACTGTCAAAAAAGTCTACTGGCATACAGGAACATGCTCCTTTGAAACATTTTTTCTAATAAAGCATCTCACGGAAGTTTCTTTTGCTGTATGTTGGTAATTTGATGGACGGCGACGTTTAGGTGGTTGAACGTTGCAAAATTTCAAAAGAAATGCATCTTGACTCATTTTATTAGGTATGGCGTACAATGCGTCATGAAAACTTTTAATGTCTCCCATTGTTAATGTACTACATCGGTAAGCATTTGTTTTATGTCCGCAAATAGTATATTCTGGCAACTCATGTGGAGAATATCTGAATAAAACCATATGTCATTATAAGGAAAATAGTTTCCACGAAGTTTCAAAGCTCAAAGAATTTACAGCAAATTCCAAAACTTTTATAATTTACAGACATTCTAAAATATCCTGTATTTAACTCAATTTCGTCCAAAAGTGGAGATTACCGCCTTTGATACTAGGGCCCTCATATCGTAGCTGGCATCCTTAACAGAGTATGATTTTTCCATATTTTTACTTTAATTTGTTAACTCTTTTTATAGTTACTTATCACTTATCATAAATACTTATTCTTGCAGATTATTATACCTATTTTAAATTTAATATCGAATGATTCCTTTCAAAAGATCGACGGGTAAACTTAATTTCGGTTGTGTATGTCTACGAGCTAGAGAGTCATACACGTGTGTACTATTATTGAAGGGGTTTCTTTGGCTCGAAATTTTCTACCTTACTAAACAGACATAGAGTAAACTCTTTATATTTTAGTCGTTTCCTTTTACAACACCTATATAAAATAATTAAATATACATAGAGAATTTCCATTATAATCGCCAATATGTTTTGTCTATACATCGATTGTTTTACAAATACGCGACTTTTTGAAAGAATTTTAATTAATTATTATGTTTGTTATAAACTTGCGATAATTAAGGTTAAGAAAAAATAGAATTTAGAAATATAAAAACTGTACTTACTATTTAAGCTTTGCAAAGTGTCCATTATTTATTCAAAAGTACTATAAAAATAGGGTGAGTCTTTATTTTTTTCTATGTGGATTAAAATGATAAAACTGGTCGGTTTTACCAAAATTAAATCGGCACGTCCTGTATCGCCTCAAATACAATAAGGGTAGTAAAATTCGGCAGAAAGGTTAAGCTCTTGAGATAAATAAAAAAAATCTGGTAATCTTCTTAACGACCAAATAGATATCTCCCTTATTAAACTTATTTACCTAGAAGATAGGTCAGGAGTAATGGTTAGGAATTTCATTGTTTTGAAAAGTTCTTTACGACAGGAGAACGTAGAAAAAGGATATTAGAGATATTATTTTGGTCCACAAGTTCGTAGAAAAACGGTTTAAAATAAAACCCGAAGAAGACTTAATCCTAAAACAAGGCGGAAATAAATTTTTTTGTAAATCCAATGAAAGATAAAAAAATGATCATATTAGGTATACTATAATGATGTTATTTTAGAAACGAGAACTAATCCCTTTTTCAAATTAAGATAACCTAAAAAAATTATCTACATTTGAAGAAACTTCTTTTAATTGAATCAAGTCTGGTTAGCAGTAGACTTTTTGTATATCGTATTTCAGCAAAACCACATTATGTTCATTCTTTAAGTTGACAACAAATACAAAGAAATGTTTCAAATAAAAGTTGTTGTATTTGCGCCGATACACATTTCTAAAATATTATGAGATATACTGGGTGTTCAGCCTAAGCGAGACGTCATGAAGCTTTTTTTTTTAATAGGACACCCAATATTTTTGTATACCATCGAATTCAGCGTAAAATTTTTCATCTAGCCATATCTTTTCTATTCCAATAAATTGCGACTTTGTCCAGTTGGAGCTTAACTTATTTGGTAGGTTGGTACGAAGGTAAAGGATGGCTGGAATGTTTGACTGAACAGAGTACAAGTTTCGTTTGGGGTTCGTGGTATTTTTTGGATAATCATTGATTCGGGAGATTTCAATTAGCAAAAATTTCGTTTTTTTAAATGGAACACCCATTACTTATATTATTTAACCACCTCGTGAAACTATTTTATCCCTTCAAATTATGTCTGTATAATGAACGTACTCTCTAAAATTGATTGTTTTGAAGAAAATTGCATTTTTAGTTTATGATTTAAAAATATTCATGTTTCTAACAAGTTTGCTGCGAATGTGAAGTTTAAACTACTTTTATTTTCGTTAATATTATGTGACAAAATCAAACCAGTCATTTTCTACTCTAATAAAATAAATCTACAAAACTCAAAATAAACAAATTAAACAAAAATAACACAACAAATATAAGAAAGAACTAAAAACGTTAGATAACTAATTTATTAAATGTTGAAAATGACCCTATTTACTTCCATACAATAATGTATGTGATCTGGAAAAGCTATACTAGCACGATGTAACAAACATGTCGACATCAGCAGTTCGGAAACCCTCTAATTCTACTCTTCCTTCAGTTTGTCTTCCTTAGTAGACGCGGTTGTTTTCTATACTTGTTCTTCGACGTAACCCCACCAAGTAATAAACAACTGGATATTTTCATTTCATTTGTTAGTAAGGTTATTTTTGCTTAATTTATTTTTGTAGATACCCTATTTATTTTATTGTTTAAAAGTAGAAAATGACTGGTTGATTTTGTTACATAAAATTAACGTTCAGTCAGACATTCCATTGCAGCCATCCTTTGCCTTCGTACCTACCAAATAGGTTAGTTGCTTATGACTGAAAACGTTTACTAGGCAGCATTTATAGCGCACCGATTTTCGTCAAATCACTTTATTTATATTTTGGGGTAAAATTTTTTTAGCTAAAATCAGTTTCAAAAAAAAATATTGTTTTTTCAGTATGCAGATGCCTCCCCAAACACAAAATCTCCAAAAAACTTTCTGCGGGAATGCACAATTTTCCCGACTCTAGAATAACTGAAACTAATAAACTATAATAAACAATGTAAAAATTGAGTTTAATCCTCTTCCCGATTTTTAACACAGATCAACGAATAATATCTATTCATATCAGCTTAATATATCGCTTCCAAAATCTCAAGAGACAAACGTTTTTGTACACGCCTTTTTACGGAGTACAATTGCCGAGTATTATTGCATTTTGAAAATACGTTTTTCGGTCGATTGATAATCTCAAATTTGTATGAAATAATGAAAAAAAGATTTAAAAACAAGTATTTATAAGCGACGCATACTTGTGAGCGCGCGAAATTAACAATTAAAAAACAGGTATAAACAATAAAATTTTTTGAAGAAACTTAGTTTCATTTAAAAAAGTAATAATTTCGGTTCCTTACTAAATAATTTCCAATATACCTACCTAGTCGGAATCTCGCAAGGTGTAATCCGGACCAGAGAAGATTTTTTAATTATTGTGACAACTGGTATCATCCAATGAAATCATGTAAAAATACACAAATTTTAGGAATTTTCAAATATTGATCGATTACCAAATTGTGTTATGAATTATACCTTTACTTTATTATAATAAATATCTTCACTTCTTTGGCAATAATAAAGAAAAAATTATCTACTCCCAGTATTTTTTTCATTTTAAAATATAATGCCCAAACCCATCATCCGATATCGACAAGTTTTGTCTTTTTCAAGAAAATTGAAAATCCACGAATTGCAAACACGGGAATAATGAAGAAAAAAATATGAAAATTGGTAAACATATCAAAAAAGGATGTAGAATTCGACGAATTATTCAAAATCACCCCAACCCTAAGATTTCCGCACCCCCTACCCTTATGGTACGAGTTTTGCGTATGATTAATTTTTCATTTCAAAGTTAATATTATACAACAGACATAATACACGCCAAATAATAAATTTTTATTCCTATTCGCAAAGCCGCAATGGGTTTACGGTGGTTTTATGGGTAGCATTGTTTATTTAAACACGTGCATCTAACATCAAACGAAAGGCGGCGGCACTTCTAGGAAATATTATGCTGTGATACAAAGGGGAAAAATTGTTTACCATTTTGCAACCGAAAATAATTAGGAGCGACAAAGGAAACAAAACCTACCTAACTATGTTCTTGTTTTGAATTCCTACGTCTTTGAAAAAAGGTATTGTTTTGAAATGTTTTTTAGGACAGGAGAACGTAGAAAAAGGGTATTAGAGATATTATGTTGGTCCAGAAGGTCGTAGAAAAAGGGTTTAAAATAAATTATCTGAAATTTCTAATAGAAGATAAAGTCAAGATAAACATAATGTCTATTGTATAAGTTATTTTGATTCAAGCTAATTTAATTAAGTTTTTTAACTGAGTTTTTTTGAGTAGTATGTATTTAGGGTCTGAGGACATACCAATTGTCAGGATGGCCGAATGTTATATTTCATATTTCCAGAGTATTATTTTTATTGGTCAAGACCCATTAATATGTCACCTTACTTTATATATTAGACAAGTCCCATTAACAAATATGTCATTTGAATGTGGAACCGAGTTTTGTTTATTTCATCTCTTGTAATATTTACACATGGCCAAGGTTAAAAGGCAGACAAGTTAAGGGTTCTGAATGTTTTATAGAACATAATTATGTTACGCCGAATTTGCGTAATTGCCGATTTCGTGCATTGGGCAGTTTTTTGCCGAAATCGCGAAATAAGCAGCAGAATTGCCTATTTCAAGGAATAGGCACAAACTATAGTTTTAACAATACGAGTATAACCTTATGTAGTGTTTTAATCAGTTTATTAGAAAAATAGAAAATATGTATTATTTCTACATATGAATTTTCTCAGGTAAATACATTTTAATATAAAAAAATTAAGTATTATTACAACTTCTTCTAGCATGACAAGCTGAATTACATTGTTCATTGTTTTTAACCGCCAGGAGATTTTATAGTTGTAATTTTTATCGAGATGGGCAAGGAAAATCATTGAAGAAGCACACAGTGTTGAAAAAATGGCTTCTTCAATGATTTCCTTGCCCTTCTCGATAAATTAATCAATGATCTGTTTTAACCAAGACAGAAATTCTAAATAGTGGGGGACATCGAAATAATTATTTAATTTGTCATAGATTAATAATATTTGGGTATAGTACAAAATTCTATTACGGTCTTGTTTGTAGATGTAGATATCGAATTGTTTCACAAACTGCCTAAAAATAAGTACGAAGTATAATACGGCCGACGCTGTTTATATAATGACTAGTTTTTTTTTTAAATAAATATTTTTTATATAAACGGTCTGCGCGGTATATTTTTTTCGTATTCCTCACTCCACACTTGGCTATATTCACCAGTTCCATTTATTTTTATATTTTAACTTCACGAGAATATAAAAGTAAATATTTTATAGTTTTTATAGAGGTTTATAGTATACTGTATACTTTGCCAAAAAAATAACAAATAATAAACATAACCTATAATTTTATAATCACAATGGTTGCTTATTTCAAGTAATCGGCAAACGTTTGTGAGTCCGGCAACGCTGCTGTTAATTTCGCGAATTCGGCAAAAAACTGCCCAATGCACGAAATCGGCAATTAGGCAAATTCCGCGTAACATATACATAGCAGTCGCATTGAATAGAGTAAATTCAGATAGTTGTTTTATTATCGAATTTTATTATTGTTTAGCCTTTTTGAGTCTTGCAATAACGATAGATATCTATCGTTACAACTATGAATCAAAAGTAAAAAATAAATGTTTTATATCTACAACGATTAAATAATTACGCAACTTTCGGAAAATACATTATTCGTAGTAGTGTTTGAATTTCCGTACTTGTTTACCTTCTAATAACGTCTAAATTTTCGAAATATCAAATTTTCATTTGTGTATCGAAAGCGAGGGTATGCGGTAGAAATTAAAAAAGTGTATCGAAAGCGAGGGTACCTATAACATGTACTTGAAAGTCGCAGAAATTTTGTAAATTGACGCTTTTTGGGACGAGAAATCGATTGGTCGGTTTACTTTTTTGATAAATTCACCCACTCTCTAATAATATACCTATTTCAAACCTAAATTAAATTGTAAGCCCTGTAGGTATAAACCAAAAGTACTTTCTTTTACTTCTCGTGTAGGTAGGTATATTTAAATATTAGTTTCAATTATGTATATCCATTCTAATTGTGCCACCCAGTACCTACATAAATCAAATCAGCGAATTAATTGATATCTTCATCTATAACGTAATTCTAATCTATTCTAATAATCTATATAGGTATTTCAATCCTATATTAAAGAGGTAGTTGAAAGAAAATACAATAGATGGCGTGAGGCGTACTACTTTTGGAGAATTTAATTTATTGATTTTTGTAATAGACACGAGTCGTGACATCTCAAAAGCGTAATTGGGCTAATGAAAAAATAGAATATAGTTTGTCTTGAATTTTTCTAACCAGTAGTTGCAAAAAGAATTCTAGATTTTAATTGATCCATACTACAAAAAGTTAATTGATTATTTCAATAAAAGGTAGGTATGACAATCTACAAAATCGGAGTATTAGACAACTGTAAGAAGTCTGTGTTTTTTTATATCAAATATTTTATCCATTATTTAATTAGAAAGAATCCCGCCCACTATTTATGCTTTTGCTACGGCTCATCCTCTGTTCGCGGCTTTTCTCTCTCGCTTTAATAGGTATGTTTCGTTTATTTAGCTAATAAGCTTAATTGGGTATATTAGTCAATAACATATAAAATGTATATATCAGTCTAAATTAAAATAACGGTAAACATTTAAAACAATTTACATTAGAATATAGGTAGGTACCTACATATAAGTTCTAAAATATCATTACTATCTACCTATGTACTTTTCGGCGCGGCGACAAAATGGCGCGCCTACCGGCGCGCCTTAAAATACTACGCATTAGGGGAGTTTGTTATTGTTATTGTCAATACACACTTCGGCCAGTTTAAATTCCTTTCGTCATGGGCGCCGTAAGGAGGGTTTGTCTGATTTAATAAATATGGTTATTTTTCTTCTTGAAGGGCATCATTTCAATTAATATTTTTAGGGGTATTCACTTTCAGTATCTCAAAATTTGTTTCAATAGTTTTTCTGATATTTGCTTATACAAAACAGTGTAGTAAATATATTGTTGGGATTATGGATTGGATGACGGTGTAGGTATTAATTAAATAATTGAAGAATTTAATTATTGGAAGATTGTTTTATTTAAGATAGGGTTTGGGAAGTATGTCTTGACAATGTCAAGGATCAGAGAGAACTAATGTGGTTGTCCTTTAACATCTTCTAATATTTTGGGTCTATACAGTCTATACTACGCTTAAATTATATCTAGTTTTATGACTCGAAGTTCGAGTACTTTCATCTTTAGTTCTAGGAAATATTAAAAATAAATCCTTTACAAGGTTGACAATGTGTTTATCAAATGTTATTCAAGAAAAGTAAACACACTTCTAAAGTAAAATAAACTTAAAATTTCGAGTACGGTCCTGACAGTAGTTAGAACCACACATTTTATTTCGTGTCCTACGAAAACTCATAATAATTAACGTTTAAAGTCTAATTAATAGTTCTAAAGTGTACCCACAGTACCTATTTTCTATCGAGAAGACATCAACGAAGAAAATTGTTGTGAGTACAGATATATTACATCTATTTTACAAAAATTCCATAAACTATACGAATAAACCAAGACTGAAATTGAACCTAACCAGATCATAGATACTAGTTTTTGTTATCTCTGGTCATTAGTGGACTGGTTTCCCCTGGCACAGAGTCGTACTTAGGACCAAACCATGCTTAGGGAGAATACCTCACCATGGCCGATGATAATATGATACACCAACCAACAAAATCCACCACTTACTCAAACATCCTAAGTCAACAACCTTTATATAAGTTTCCCACAAAAAAACAAGCAATCATTTTCCAGTCCATTGATGGTGTTAAAATCCACGACTACATCATTGCAGTAGGCTCCCTCATTCAAGCAAAAAACGTTATTTTCTCATCTAGAGTACCCAATGGACGAGTATGCATATACTTGGCCAATGAAGAATTAGTCGACACCTTTATAAACAAACACAAAAAAATAATACTTAACCACCAGGTCCTCGAAGCAAGAAGACTAATTACCCCTTCTCAAAGACTGCTATTATCAAATGTGTCTCCAATTATTCCACATTTGGTAATTGAGAACCATTTAAAGTTAATGCATATTACACCTGTATCTAAACTATCCTTCCTGCGAGTTGGCATGGCAGAGGAAGAATATAAACATGTATTAAGCTTTAGAAGACAAATCTATATCTCCCCTCCCACTCAAACCACTCCAGAATCAATCCTCATAAACTACGACAACACACCATATAGAATATTCCTATCATTGGACAATCTAAACTGTCCGCATTGTAATCAAACGAGCCACTCTTCAGCTGAATGCTCTCTTGCACCCCAAACATCCGAAAATGTTGATACTATGGAAATCACTGAATCCACTTCGAAACCCTCAGTCCAATCTACTACAAATAATATCCCTGAAAATATTTCAGGTACAACAGAATCACCGAATCCCCTAAACAATCAAACATCCAACATTCCTATAAATCACCACAACACAGACAACCCTAATCCTTCCTCAACAAAGGTGGTAGCAGAAACCGAACTCATACCACCCCAAAAAATGAATAAAAGGCCCCTTTCTATTTCAACTCCACCCACACCCGACTCTCCAAACAGCCTAGAACCAAATATTTTTCACAAACCAATAAATGTGCCAAAAAAGAAAAAAAAACCATCCAAACAAACAACCGAATCAGATTTAATCTTATCCCTTGAAACTGCAAAGTCATTGTTTGATTCCGAAAACTGTATACTCAACATAACTGAAACTGCTGATCTTCTTGAAAATGTCAAAGGTGCACAAAATGTTATTGCAATAGCTAAAAACTACACTGATGAGGTCGAAGGTCTAATAGCATTCCTTAACAAATTACACTCTCTCATTAACGAAAAAACCCTTAAATCAAGAATAACTCGTGTGAGGAAGAAACTAAGTAAACAGCTACTTGAAGGATACTCAGATGACAGTGACACCCAAACCGATGACTACGATTCAACACAACCACTTTCAGACAGCAATACAACTAGTATATCCAAAACTTAAATGGCAACCAATAATCCCTTAAGTTCATTATTCAGTGGAATTTAAACGGGTACTTCACCCGATTGGATATGCTCAAATTACTTATTCAGGAGAACTTCCCATCTATAATTGCCCTTCAAGAAACTCGCTTTAACCAATCACAGCATTGCCCTAGAAACTTCACGGGATATTTTTGTAACAGACCTAACCAAACTGTTGGTAGTGGAGGCGTTGCCATTTTCGTAAAAAACAATTTAGAATCAACCCGAATACCCCTAAATACAAACCTAGAAGCAATCGCAATCAGCGTGCTGTATAAAACAAAAATCAATATATGCAATATTTATATACCCCACCCAGCACAAATAGATTTTTCAGAAATTGAAAATTTATTTAAACAAATTCCCGCCCCAAGAATAATTTTAGGTGACTTCAACTGCCATAACGTTACCTGGGGCTCAGATATTACAAATAAACAAGCTTTAGAAAATATAATCAATAATTCAAATTTAAATCTATTAAATACAGGCTGCAAAACCAGATTTAACGCATTCACTGGAGATGCATCAGTATTAGATCTATCATTATGTGACTCTTCCCTTTTGAATATTCTTACTTGGGACACTCTGGCCCACCTCTACACTAGTGATCATTGGCCAATACTAATTAATAATCTCAATGACTGCCCCGTCATAAAACCACGAACAACAAGATGGAAAACTGACTCTGCTGACTGGGAGCTATATGCAAAAACAATCATTAATAATTTACATAGGATAAACTTCACACAGGACATTAATCTCATAGTAAAGAATTTCAATAATATCATTTTGGATTCAGCTACTTCCTCAATTAAAAAAACAAACCCAAACTGTAGAAAGCAACCTGTACCGTGGTTGAATATAGAAATATCTAAAGCAATAAAAGAATGTAAACAGGCCTACAATAAACTTAAAAAACACAATATACCTGAAAATCTGTTAAACTTTAAGAATCTAAGAGCAAAAAAAAGGTACCTTATTAAAAAATCGAAAACCGAATCTTGGATGAAATATGTTTCCTCCATAAACCAACTCACCCCGGTATCAATAATTTGGAGAAAAATAAGAGCAATCACATCCTGCCGAAATAACGATAGTAACAACACATTAACTGTTAATAATAAAAATATCTCAAGAAACCCCGACATTAGTGAAGCTCTCTCAATGGTTTATAAAGAAAGCAGTACAAACAACAAAAACCCAATACCATTTATAACACCCACTAATATACCAAGTAACGATGGCCCACTGAATGTCCCAATATCATTTGAAGAACTATTAGAAGCCATCAAGTCTTCAAAAAACTCTACGCCAGGACCTGATGATATCCCCTTAATATTTCTTTCAAACCTTCCAGCTCCAGCCAAAACAAATCTTCTTTGTAGGTATATACAATAGAATACTCTCATCAAATGAATTTCCAGATTCTTGGAGGAAAGCAATAATAATTCCTATCCTCAAACCTTGTAAACCCAAAAATGACCCCTTATCTTATAGACCCATTTCTTTGACATGTAACAGCTGCAAACTTCTTGAAAAAATCGTTAACAAAAGACTTCTGTGGTACCTTGAGAAACATAAACTGTTAATAGCAAATCAAAGCGGATTTCGCCCTAACCGTTCATCCATAGATAATTTGGCAGTATTAGACACTGAAATAAAAGATGCCTTCGCCAACAAACAAAAATTAGTTGCCATATTTTTCGACATTAGCAAAGCTTATGATCACACCTGGACTTCCTATATCCTAAATACCTTAGTTAAATGGAGTATCCAAGGCAATATTTTGAACTTTATTAAAAACTTTTTAACCAGGAGATCCTTTCAAGTGAAAACGAACGACGAGTTATCCGAAGAAAAACACCTGGACGATGGGCTACCGCAAGGATCAGTTCTAAGCGTAACTTTATTCCTGATCGCGATTAATGAAATAACTCAAAATATCAATCTACCAATAAAAGCTTTATTATACGCCGACGATCTTGTGCTCTACATAAAAACAAAGAACCTGAATACTGCTACAACCATTTTACAAGCAGCATTACATAAATTGGAAATATGGTCCTCTAGAACAGGTCTTACATTCTCAAAAGATAAGACAAACTATATGATTTTCGATACAAAAAAAGTTACTAGACCTCTTTCTCTTACAATTAATAACAATGATATAAAATACAGCCAATCCTCAAGATTTCTAGGACTCAACTTCGACCCACAACTGAAGTGGCATGAACATATTCGCAGGATTCGCATTAACTCTCAACCAGGACTTAATTTGATAAAATATTTATCTAGCAATAAATGGGGGTCTGATACAATAACACTTTTAAGAATATACAACTCCCTGATTAGAAGCAAATTAGATTATGGTGCGTTAATATACGATCCAAGCACTAAAACCCAAATACAAAACCTTGAAAGACTTCAAAATCATGCTCTGAGATTAGCAACTGGTGCATACCGAACAAGCCCATGCTCTAGTTTGCAAGTAATTTCAAAAGTTATGCCATTAGACCTAAGACGTAAGTACCTTCTTCTCTCCTATGCCTCCAGAATATCAGCAAATAGACATAATCCTGCATTCAATTCTCTTTTTTCGAATCCACCAATCATTTACGCAAATAAAAAATATCTCCCACTTCACAAAAAGCTTGAAGATTCCGGCTTTGACCTCCAACAATTTCACAAAACACTCCCTATCACTTATAATAACCCACCATGGATCATTAATATTCCCTCTATAAACACCTCCTTACAAATATTCCCTAAAGACTGT
This sequence comes from Lochmaea crataegi, assembly GCA_947563755.1. Taxonomy (NCBI): domain Eukaryota; kingdom Metazoa; phylum Arthropoda; class Insecta; order Coleoptera; family Chrysomelidae; genus Lochmaea; species Lochmaea crataegi. The sequence goes on along the minus strand of CANOBC010000099.1, from coordinate 58,539 downwards.
ACCAACCTTGTAACGATCCAATCCCATTTCTTAAGAATACTGAATGATTACCAACAACACCACATAATGTACACAGATGCATCCAAATCCACAAGAGGCGTGGGAGCAGCAGTTATTTCCGGTGACTTAAAATATAACCTACGGCTACCAGATTCCAGCAGCATATTCACTGGAGAACTTACAGCTATATTACAATCCTTAAAATTGCCTGTGCCCAACAATAAAAACATTTTGGTTATTTCCGACTCTCTAAGTGCCGTGCAAAGTCTAAAATCTGTCTACTCAAACCACGAAGTCATTCTAAGAATCAAGAACCAACTTTTCAAACTCCAGGCCCATAATAGGAATACATCCTTGTTATGGGTACCATCACACACCGGTATAAAGGGTAACGAAGACGCCGATATCTCAGCTCAAGAATCAGTCAGCAACAGCCATACCCCAAAATTAGAGATGATACCACACCAAGACCACAAAGCAACTGTCAGGAGCTTTGTTGTAGATAAGTGGCAACATAAATGGAACCTTCAGAACCATAACAAAATGTATGAAGTAGTGACAAATGTGAGAGAAACCCCCTCCCTACCGACTACAAGAGCTGAACAAATTAAAGCTACCCGACTAAGAATTGGACACACAGCCTTAACACACAAATTCATAATAAATAAAGAAGACCCACCTCAATGTTCCCAATGTAATGGAAATATGTCCATTAAACATATTATCCTAGAATGTCCCCAGTTTGCAATCCAACGAAGACAGCATAAGATCCCCAACTCCTTACAGCCAGCTCTCGGAAACCAAATCAATGATTCCTTGAATTTCCTCAAAGCCATCAACATGTACAATTTATAATCATAATGTAACTAACTCTATTGTAAACACTGAACTGCCAATAACCCTAGTGGTTGACGCAGTATGTTAAATAAAAAAAAAAAAAAAAAACTTAAAATTTAAAATTTACATTAGAATATAGGTACACATAAGCTCTAAAATATCTACCTATTTACTTTTCTCGACTCCAAAATGGCGCGCTATAAAAAACTGTTATTCTCCATCACACTTCGGCCAGTTTAAATTCCTTTCGTCATATGCGGCGTAAGGAGGGTTTGCCTGATTTAATCAGCGGCAAACATTCTTTAATAAATAGGGTTATTTTTCGGTCGTTCTTCTTGAACGACTTCAGTTCAATTAAATATTAATTGAACACTGCTTCTTAGGGGAATTAACTACATAAATTCATAGGCATTCACTTTCAGTATTTCAAAATTTGTTTCAATAGTTTTTCTGATACCTATTTGCTTATAGAAAACAGATTAGGTATGTGTGGTAAATATATCTTTATAAGTATATCTGAAAATTTAATAGTATTCATAACAAGTGTGAAGCTTAAGGATTCGTATTATTACTCATTACTTAGTCAATTAATTCGTTATCTATTAGTGACCTCCAGTATCGTAAAGACATTGTCGGTGATTATTTGCTGTGGATTGCTCTTCTAGTTATTTTTTTCCCGTTAATAGAATTTCAACTTCTATACATTAGGTTTGTTCCAACCAGCGTCAGAAACCGTCAGGATTCTGCGCAGTAACTTAAATACGTACCAACCAGACATACAAACGATTAGTTAACGATCAGTTTCTTGTTCCAACCAAAATTTAAAACGGTTTGAAAACTATCAGAACGGTTTACGGATTTTCTTCTGACCACTAAGCTGGCGCATGCGAATCGCTGTGTTTTTATTTTATTTTACAGTTTCTTTCACTCATAACCTTCCTTATCTCTGCTTTCACTGTTTCATTGAATTGCAGCATAACCCTAAAGTGTGAATTGTGTTTGTATTTAGATATAATTAAAACTAGAACTTTTAAAGTGTGAATTGTGTTTGTATTTAGATATAATTAAAAAGAGAACTTTTAAAGTGTGAATTGTGTTTGTATTTAGATATAATTAAAAAGAGAACTTTTAAAGTGTGAATTGTGTTTGTATTTAGATATAATTAAAAAGAGAACTTTTAAAGTGTGAATTGAGTTTGTATTTAGATATAATTAAAACTAGAACTTTTAAAGTGTGAATTGTGTTTGTATTTAGATATAATTAAAAAGCTTGGTTTTATTCCTAATTTTGATCATAATAAAAATCGTGTAAGCCTTTGGATCAGCTGATTAACGATGCCAACATAAGCGCATGTACAGTACAGACTGAAGTTGTCAGATGTTCCAACCATAAACATAAATTGATCAGGGATCAGATTATTTGATAGACATGCGCGTTGAAAACGATTTGAAAATTGTTGGAAATCAGTTTGTGATTTGTGGTTGGAACAAACCTATTATTGTATGGAAGTAAATAGTGGTCATTTTCAACATTTAATAAATTAGTTCTCTGGTGGTTTATCTTGAACGGCATCAGTTCAATTAAATATTAATTGTTCGCTGCTTTTTAGGGGAAATAACTATATAAATTCATAGGTATTCACTTTCAGTATTTAAAATTTTGTTTCAATAGTTTTACTGATATTTTCTTATTCAAAACATTGTGGTAAATATATTGTTGGTATTATGGATTGGAAACGGTGTATTTATTAAATAATTGAAGAATTTAATTAAAGGAAGATTGTTTTATTTAAGATAGGGTTACGGAAGAATGTCTTGACAATTTCAAGGATCAGAGAGAACTAATGTGGTTGTCCTTTAACATCTTCTAATATTTTGGGTCTATACAGTATATACTACGCTCAAATTATATCTATTTTATGACTCGAAGTTCGATCTTTAGTTCTAGGAAATATTAAAAATAAATCCTTTACAAGGTTGACAATTATCAAATGTTATTCAAGAAAAGTAAACTCACTTCTAAAATAAAATAAACTTAAAATTTAAAACATAATATCTTAAAGAGAAAATGATTTTGAACTCAATATTTCTACATATATCTTTATAAGTATAATATCTGAAAATTTAATCGTATTTATAACAAGTGTGAAGCTTAAGGATTCGAATATTATCCATTACTTAAGTATAACAAATTTATTGTAACTTGGGAGAAATGTATTTGTATAAAGCAAAAACCAAAGAAAATAAACCAAAAGTTGATAAGTAATAACTATACATATAAATGATACCTAGTTACTATGATTTTTGAATTCCATAAAGTCATTGGAGTATAAAGTCGGGACGTGTGCAAAATGTGAGACAGATAAGAAATTTCATTGTTTGAAATGTTTTTCAAGACAGGAGAACGTAGAAAAAGGGTAGGAGAGATATGTACAGAAGGTCGTAGAAAAAGGGTTTAAAATAAATTATCTAATATCTAATAAAAGAGAAGTTAACTTGAAAAACACAGAAATTTTATAAATTGAGGCTTTTTGGGACGAGAAATCGACTGGTCGGCTTCGTTTTTTGATAAATTCACCAACTCTCTAATAATATACCTATTTCAATCCTAAATTAAATTGTAAGCCCTGTAGATATAAATCAAAAGTACTTTGTTTTACTTCTCGTAGGTATAGGTATTTAAATATTAATTTCAATTAGGTATATCCATTCTAATTGTGCCATCCAGTACCTACATAAATCAAATCAGCGAATTAATTAATATCTATATCTATAACGTAATTTTTAAATATTCATCCAATCAAATAATATACAGGGCGTCCCGTAAATATAAGTACCGTAAATTGGAGGCATCGTTAAGAAATATTCAAAATACCCAAATACAACTTTTCTCTAACACTCTTAGTTTGTGAGATACAGGATGTGTTGAAGGGTGCAGAAGAAATAAACATTTTATTGAACATCTTCTCGGGGGACAAAAGTATAAGTTTAAAATTTTTTGTAGGTTATTGTCTCTTCAAAACACATCAAAAGTATTAATTCTGACAAATTCTAATAAGCTAGTGGCGTGGTACGAGGGGTTCGTAAACTTTTATTGTACCATATTTTTGAAACTCCGTATATTTAGAGCTCAAGCGCATTTCTTACCATAAAAGGTACCCTTTGTTGAACTCTTTTTCAAGTGGTCCATTTAAATACTCCGGTAGAATAAAAGGCCCCAATTATTCCAGTCCAAACGTTAATTTTCAACCTGTGCTGATGATTTGCAACTTTCACGGCGTGCGGGTATTCGTCAGACCAAATTTTTATCGTTTGAAAAAATTTACAATATAAAAAGGTGTCTTACTGGGATAAAAAGTTAAAAATATTGAAAAGAGAGTGTTGTATCGAGTTAAACCAAGGTTTTATGTAGAACATTTAATAAAGAATTGCAGACAAAAGTCTTAAGCTCTAAAATAAAATGTGTATTTCTTCTGCACCCTTCAACAACCTGTATCTCACAAACTAAGAAGGTTAGAGAAAAGTTGAATTTGGGTATTTTCAATATTTCTTAAAGATCTATCATACCTGTAATTTTGGGCACTAATTTACGGGACACTCTAGGTATTTCAATCCTATATTAAAATATAAGTTAGTTAAACAGTTTAGAAGAGGTAGTTGAAAGAAAATACAATAGATGGCGTGAGGAGTATTACTTTTGTGGGGTCCGGAGGGTCGTTCATCTAGCATTCACTCAATAATACGTCGAAGAACAATAACAACTCTTTATTTCCACTTTATAATTCGTGATCATTTTATACATGTGTCAACTCCACGATGCTTCTTCGCTCACTGGCGAAAACAGTGTTGCCAGCTCTCTGAAATCAGAGAGAGCGAGAGAGAGAAAAGGAGTGAGGTAGATAACAGCTCCCACACACTCCCCTCCTAGTGTTAACTACATAATAAACTTAAGCAGTAAAAAAAAATCAAACAATATTCTGTTAAACGACTAAGACATGAACATATACGTCAATAGTAACAAAAATAGAACATAAAATATTGATTACATAGTATACAAAATATATTGTGTCATACGAATGCCGAATCACAACAATTATCGGCCATAGTCTGCAGAACGTCTAGTTATTTTGTGGTGGGTGAAAATGTCACCTTTTTATTTTTGCGCGAATACGTTTTTAGTGCTGGTGGTTGGTTGGTTGATGCAGGTTCACTTGTGCAATCTAGGAGATCGGGCACGTGAAAGGCGGGTTTTAGCAATTCCACAGTGACTGCCTTAACTTTACCGTTTACATCGATTTCGAAGACGCGATCGGAAACGCGGCGAACAACCTTGTGAGGGCCTGAGTAAGGGCGTTCGAGGGCCTTCTTGGTTACGTTGCGTAAAAATACGTGTGAGCATTCGTGTAACTCTTTGAAGTAGAAAATTCTATTTTTGTTTTTATGCGCGGTAGGGATTGGTCGAACTTGGCGCATATATTCTCTAAATTCCTCTATGAAAAAGTTGGGGTCTGGTGTTATATCTTCCGGAAGGAAGAATTCACCTGGAAGTCGCAAAGTGGTTCCAAATAGAAATTCTGCTGGAGAAGCGTTGGTGTCAGCTCGGATATGGGCTCGCAGGCCTAGCAATACTGTTGGGAGTGTGCGTACCCAGTTTTGTTCGGTGTGGCACATAATAGCCGCTTTGAAAACGCGATGCCATCGTTCGATTAAGCCGTTCGACTGAGGGTGATACGGGGTAGTTCGGATTCGTTGCGTGCCGATCAGATTTAATAACGCGTGAAATAATCTCGATTCAAATTGCGTACCTTGGTCTGTCGTTATGCATTTAGGCGAACCGTATCTGGATACCCATGTGTTGAAAAATGTTCGTGCGATTGTTTCTGCCGACATATCTTTAATTGGAGTTGCTTCCACCCATCGCGAAAACCTATCCACCATAGTCAGGCAGTACATATATCCGTCATGTTGTGGCAGTGGGCCAACGATGTCTATGTGTACCTGGTCAAAACGACCATCCGGAGCAACAAATTGATCCGGAAGGGTTTTCACGTGTCTAGTTACTTTTGACGCTTGACAATCTGTGCACGATTTGCACCACAATCTAGCGTCTCGTTGCATGTTTGGCCAGACGTATCTCTGGCGAATAAGACGATCTGTTACTTTAGCACTGGGATGTGCTGGGTGATGGACCATGCGGAAGACTCTTTTCCTAAGAGGTTCAGGCACGTATGGTCGAATCGTTTCACCTGAGATCTCGCATTCGAGCGTAACATTGTCAGGTCCCCATTGAATCTGTTTAAGTTTCAATGGGTGATCCTGGGAAGTTTTGATTACTTTTAGTTGTTCGTCGACAGCTTGGTGCTCTGCGAGTTCGTTTAAATTGAATTCTAAAGGCAATCGAAGGGCCTCGATCCGGGAAAGCGAATCGGCGACTACGTTCTCAGATCCAGCCACGTGGACAATTTCCGTGGTGAATTCGGCGATAAAGGATAGCTGTCGAAGTTGACGAGGTGATGCTTTATCGCTGCGTTGTTTAAATGCGAATGTCAATGGTTTGTGATCAGAGTGGATTCTAAATTCGCGGCCTTCCACGAGATGCCTAAAATGTTTGATTGCGGAATAGATAGCAGTGAGTTCCCTATCATAAGCACTGTATTTAGATTGGGCAGACGAAAATTTCTGGGAAAAGAAAGCTAGAGGTTCCCAGTCGTCACCAGTGGATTGTTCTAAGGCTGCTCCCATGCCGAAGTCCGATGCGTCAGTCACTATTCTGATATTCGCATCGATACGAGGATGAACCAGTAGGGTCGCATTTGCCAAATCATTTTTCGATTTTTCGAATGCTTCCGTGGCCTCAGGGGTCCACCTGATTTCCCGTTGGTCGTTTTTCTTAGCACCTGCTAGGTACGAATTAAGCGGGGCGAGAGTTGTAGCGGCGTTGCGTAAGCATCGACGGTAGAAATTTAACATTCCGAGAAACCGACGTAATGATGCAACCGTTTTTGGCTTCTCGAACCTATGTATTGCCTCAATTTTTTCGGCTGTAGGTCGAGTACCCTTAGAGTTAATCATATACCCTAAAAATTTTAATTCCGGAACGCCAAAAACACATTTATCCACGTTCAAGCGGAGGTGGAAATCCTTAAGCCTTCGGAAAATTACCTCTAAATGCTGTGAGTGTTCCTCGGGTGACGATGAGGCGACTAAAATGTCGTCAATGTAAACGAATACGTAATCTAGATCTCCTAGAGCTCGATTAACGTATCTTTGAAACGACTGGCCTGCATTGCGTAGGCCAAATGTCATGAACATGTATTCGAATAGCCCGAATGGGGTTATGATGGCGGTTTTTTCGATGTCCTCGGGTGCCATCGGAATTTGATGGTATGCTTTTTGTAGGTCCAAGGACGAGAATACCGTCTTACCGCTTAGATTTGCGGAGCAGTCGTGTAGATGGGGAGACGGATACCTGTCGGGGATTGTGACAGCGTTCAGCCGTCGGTAATCACCGCATAGGCGCCATGTACCGTCTTTTTTAATGGCCATGTGTGCAGGGCTGGCCCATGGGCTACTCGATGGGCGGCAAATGCCCGCCTCGACTAGAGCTTTAATTTCCGCCTTGGCACACTTCAACTTCTCCGGGGTAAGCCTACGTGCACGCTCGGCAACCGGAGGGCCATTAGTTATGATATGGTGAAGTACACTTCGGTTTTCCGGGGGTGACAGAGTTTGCGCACCGGTAATTTCCGGAATTTTTTTTAACAAGTGTGAAATTGAACTATTTGGATTGAAGCTATTAATTGATTGTGTTGACGCGGAACTGAAGTTCCCGAGCGCGAAACTACCGGTTGTTGAATCAATAACCCGGCGCTTTTTTAAATCGACAATCATCCCGTAGTGGTTTAAAAGATCTGCTCCGATTATAGCACAAGGAACGGCCGCGATGCAGAAATTCCACTTGATGGGTCGGCGTAGTCCAAAGTCTAGTTCGCGGTACGATTCGCCGTAGGTATCTATGCGTGTGTCGTTTGCCGCAAAAAGTTTAAGTTTGGCGGGTGCGAGCTTAATTTTTGTATCAGCGGGGACTAACGAAATGTCAGCCCCTGTATCGACTAAGAAATATTGCCCGGTTTTCCTATCACGAATATGGAGACGATGAGATACATTTGTAACCTCCGCCACTGTCTCCGCGTGGGGGGGTACTACTAGTTTTTTTCTTTGTAGTTCGCGTATTTCTCGCACCAACTTCGACACGACGTAGGGTTATCGGGAAATTTCAGGTGTGCGTAACACAGCCTAGACTTTTCCTTGTCCCTAGACTTACTTCGCGTTTGAGAATTGTTTCTGGAGTTAGGTCGCGAGCGCGTTTTCCGTTCTATCGCGTCCACTTTTACAGTGAGTTCTTTAACAGACTCTATTAGTGACTGAATTTGTGCCTGTGAAGCAGACAGCTCAGTATTGACGACGTTAATTTGAGAATTACCGGAAGACGCGTTAGAAATATCCGCCAGTTGGTCGGCCAGATCGGCCATGGTGTCTAAATGTTCCGTATTGGACATCACTATGCCTCGGTGTTGCTCGGGCAACTGCTCAAGGAACAATGATTTGAGAATCGAGTCGTCGACCGCGTTATTTACATTAAGATTACGGAGGCGACTTAAAATTAACGATGGCTTACCGTCGGTTAATACCTGTCCTTTCAATAGTTGCCTCAGTTTGGCCTCGTTTGACACCGCAAATGTTTTAATGATCCTCTCCTTCAGTTTTTGAAAGATATCAGGAGGAGGTGGTGACGCGGCGATGATATCTTTGACGCTACAGAGAACCTCTACGTCGAGCGCAGCCAGCATAATATCGGCCTTAGTAGTCTCACTTGTAGTCCGCGCATTCCGCAATGAAATCTCTACCTGCATAAACCACAGCGCAGGATCCGCGCGAAAGAATGTAGGGATTTTAGGAGTTCGGTAGCTGTGGACTTGTGTGGCCATGTTTACCGTTAATAATTGCTCTAGTTGTTGGACACGACCTTGGGCTGCCCTTGACTCGTCGATAATTGTTCTGATTTGATCCTCGGTAAATGACATATTGTCTAATAATCTACAGAATAAGGACCGTGTACTTTATATTATATACAATTTGTATTAAATACCAATAACTGTGTGATAAATAGTTATCAAAGATAAATGAAATAAAATGTTTCAAACAGTTTTTTAGAACGCTCATATGATTTGGCTACACCTAAAAAAAATGTTATATCCTAAATACAGTACGATAAAAATGTGAAACTTCAACAGTATACACTTAACGCAATGGCAAGATTCGCTAAAAAGGGTACAGAAAATGTAAAAATGATTACAGTACTCCGGAATTGTCAATTGCTAAAACGTACTTGTTATTAAAAACAGGAACAGTTGAAAAAATTAAATTTTTGGTGGATGCCCCATAGGCAACCAACGTTACACGTGTATGATGGGTTGCTTATGTTAAAAATCAATACCTTGTAGACTTCTCGGTAGGCAACCAGAATTACATCAATGTTGCTGTGCTGCCGTCGACGACAATGGGCGGGATAATGGAGCACAGCACGAGGCAATGGGCGAAATTGGGGTTATGAAAAACTCACGTGTTTGAAAATGTGAAGTTGTATTTTCTTTCATAGTCCTTACTGCCCTGCTGCTAGGAATCGGTGCCTTCGGCCAGGTCTGCGATGAACTCACAGCACTGGTATCTGCTACTTAAGCCGGAGTGGCGAATATTGAAATGCGAAGCACTTAACATGTTTGAAAAACACTAGATCACGTCGGGGTCACCAATGTGGGGTCCGGAGGGTCGTTCATCTAGCATTCACTCAATAATACGTCGAAGAACAATAACAACTCTTTATTTCCACTTTATAATTCGTGATCATTTTATACATGTGTCAACTCCACGATGCTTCTTCGCTCACTGGCGAAAACAGTGTTGCCAGCTCTCTGAAATCAGAGAGAGCGAGAGAGAGAAAAGGAGTGAGGTAGATAACAGCTCCCACACTTTTGGAATTTATTGATTTTTGTACTAGAAACGAGCCGTGACTTCTCAGAGACGGATTAGTTGGTAACATTTGAGTAGTTGTCGGTAAATTTAACCAACATATACTTTCACTTTCTAAAAACGTCTTAAAACTAACATGAGCTATACTTTAGTTCATATTACTACCTACGACACCATATTTACTTACGCAATTGAGGTTATGAAAATACGAGTGTAGTATCTAGTTAAACAATGAGTACCTTTTATGTAGAAAATTCAATAAAGAATTGCAGACAAAAGTCTTGAGCCCTAAAATAAAATGTGTATTTCTTCTGCACCCTGTATCTCACAAACTAAGAAGGTTAGAGAAAAGTTATATTTGGGTATTTTGAATATTTCTCAAAGATCTAGGTATCATACCTCTATTTTTTTTGTAATCTTTGCTATGATTTTTGGATTCCATAAAGTACCTATTTGAAATAAATAAAATCGGGAGATGTGCAGAATGTGAGAGAGATAGAGTAAACGTTGGAAATTTCATTATTTTGAAAAGTTTTTTAGGGCCGGAGAACGTAGAAAAGGGGAATCAGAGATATAGTAATTTTGGTCCACAAGGTCGTCCAAAAAGGGTTTAAAATAAATTACCTATCTGAAATTTCTAATAAAAGATAAAGTTGGCATAAACATAACGATAGATTTCTATAGTTACAACCATGAATCAAAAGCAAAAAATAAAAAATGTTTTATACCTACAACAATTGAATAATTACGCAACTTGCGGAAAAAGTTAAAGATGACTAGGAAAGATAATAATTTCACTTGGTTACCTATGTCAAATTTTGATTACTTTCTAATATAAAAATACTTTTGGTAAACTTGATTGCTCTCTTTTTAATTTCAGGTAGGTACGACATCATCATCTCATATCTGCCTTTGGCCTATTACTTTCGTTCAAGTGTCAGGGTAAGTAAATTTTAAAATTCGAACATAATATATTCTTCAAGGTTGAATTTAAACTTGGATTCGGGGTAGGTAACCACCATTTTCATTAATTGCACAAATTATTATTATTATTTTGATATTTTGTAATTTATAAGCTATTATAATTTCAACTATTTAATATTAAATTTCACTCTTAAGTTGACAAATTTATTTTTACATATTCATATTAAATAACAGTTTAATAATTTATTAATTTCATATCTGAGATTATAAACAATACCTACCTACATTAATTTGAGGTATTTCGGGAGTTTCGTTAACACAGATCAACGAATAATATCTATTCTTATCAGCTTAATATCGCTTCCAAAATCTCAAGAGACAAACGGAGTCCAATTGTCTAGTATTATAGTTCGAACCATCCTAAATTCTACAATAGGTATTTTATCAATAAATGAAAATGGTATATTTTCGTAAGAAGTTTTTTGGCGTGTTTATGTTTATGTCTAAAATGTAAAAAAGAAATGTATTTTCTTGTAACTGGTTTCAGCTATTCTAAAGTCGAAAAAATTAAAATTATGCATTTTCCCCCAAAAAAAATGCGAGTCTTTCTGTTTGGAAAAGGTTCCAAATAGTAAATAAACGAATATTTCTTACATAACTGATTTCAGCTGAATGAAAGTTGATACCAATGATTTTTCTTGTCCTTCTCTCTCTCTCTATATGTATAAAATCTCCTAGCGGTTAAAAACAATGAATAGAATATAAACTGACTAACTTTTTATGCGCGTTTCATTCTCGAAAAGCAACATACGTTGTCCGAGTTACCGACTTTATCCACTTTAATTGGATATTTTCGGGTAATTCTAATATTATCCAATATACGGGTTTTAGTCGTAACATACGTATACCTACCTATATCAGTCTAACTGTAAATTGATAATAACGCTAAATATTTAAAACAATTTACATTAGAATATAGGTACACGTAAGTTCTAAAATATCTATTTATTTACTTTTCGACGACAAAATGGTGCGCCGCCGTAAGAAACTACGTTTTAGGGGAGAGTCTGTTGTGTTGTTGTGTCTAGGCCAGTTACATTCCTTTCGTCATGGGCGGCGTAAGAAGGGTTTGCCTGATTTAATTAGTAGCAAACATTGTGTAATAAATATGGTTATTTTTTGGTCGTTCTTCTTGAATGACATTAATTGAATTAAATATTAATTGAACGCTGCTTTTTAGGAGAAATAATTATATAAATTCATGGCCTATTAGGGGATGCAGAAATTAGTTCAAGAAAGTACAGAACAAACTATGATTTTTGAATTCCATAAAGTCTTTGAAATAAATAAAATCGAGGGATGTGCAGAATGTGAGAGATATAGAGTAAACGTTAGAAATTTCATTATTTTGCAAAGTTTTTTAGGGCCGGAGAACGGAGAAAAAGGGTATTAGAGACATCATTTTGTTCCACAAGGTCGTACAAAAAGGGTTTAAAATAAATTACCTATCCGAAATTTCTAATAAAAGATAAAGTTAAGATAAACATAGCGATAGATTTCTATAGTTACAACCATGAATCAAAAGCAAAAAATAATACAGCAATTCATTTTTAGGTACAGCGCTTACAGTCTTAATTTACTACTTGTCACCACACACAAAAGATCTATTTTCCAAATAGAGTTAGCTATATTTGAGTTTAAAGATAAAATGTGTGTGTGTGTGTTCTGGTCGATTTTAGTCATCATTCAGTATATTTTTTTTAACGTAGGTATTAGCAAAGATTACAAATTTTTTGTAATGTTTGGTTAATCTTTGGCAGGCAAATTTTGAAATTGTTTTTTGAATTTACTGTTTGGACCCTTACTTTGTGGAATCTACTCATATTAATGTTATAAATGAAACTAACTGTTTCTAATTAATTCCACTATTTAATGAAAAAATAATGAAAATTATTAAAGGATATTGATAATTTTCATGATTTTTTCATTAAATAGTGGAATTAATTAGAAACAGTTAGTTTCATTTATAACATTAATAATTGTTTTTTATTTAGAACGTATGTGTCAGACACCTTTATCTAATAAAAAATCATCATTAAATATCAAATAACTTACTCATTTTTCATCTAAACTTCAAAAATTATACATTTTCGGAACGGGGAAGAGTTAGCTTTCAGACAGAATAAAAATATATAAATGGCTCATTTTAAGTAACAATATTTGAAAAAATTTAAATCTGCTAATTATTTACCATGAATCCGAAACTCTCAGAAAGATACCAAGAAAAAAGTAGGCAGAATATGTAGGATTTGTTGTTACACAAATTCTCCAAACACCCCGTATGTTTTCAAGGAAGTAAAATATAAATAATTTTAAACCTAATAAACAGTAAAATAATAATATGTACAATAAATAGGTACCCATCCGCGCGTTGTTAATGCAGCGAAGATAGAAAAAATGGTACAAATTGAAAATATAAAATAATGCAAGCAAAAAATGTAAACACTGCCAGACATCGTCGGCGATAGCCCCGTGCGTGCAAAAAATGTAAATATACCAGTCGATCGTCGCCGTCCCCTAACCTTCCTTTGGCGGCGTAGATATTTGTTTTTGACTAAAAATGTGTACCTAATTCGAGTTTACGAAATGAAATTTATAACAACTGCATATTTTGGTAAACTTAATAATTTCGTAGAAAAAAGATTTGTATTCAATGTGTAACGATGTTAATTCTAAAATACTGGGCGTCCCAGAAGTTTTTGAACTGTTTTAGTCAACTGCAAAAATCTCGGAAGGTGCGACTTTCAAAGAACAATTTCTTTTTATATGAAGTTTTTTCGTAAGTTTAACATTTTAATCAGACTTTTTGTATCTCAATTGCCAACTTCATACAAAATATATAATACCAAGATACCAAGAATACCTAGGATTTGTTGTTACACAAATTCTTTAAACACCTTGTATATTTTCAAGAAATTAAATCAAGTAAAATATAAATTTTAAACCTTAAAACAGTAAAATAATGTGTATTATACAATAAATACTGTAATTTGGAAGAAGTATTTGTATAAAGCAAAAACCAAAGAAAATAAATTAAAAGTTGATAGGTAATGAAGTTGTTACTATACATAAGGTATAAAAAATGATACCTAGTTTTTTTCCTCGCTTATCCAAATGAGCGATAACGGGATGCAGAAATTAGTTTAAGAAAGTACAGTACAAACTATGGGGTGCATACTAATTCGCTCCCGCGGTCAGTTGGGCTTGTTAGTCCTATACTAGTTTGCTCCAAAGGTACTATACTAGTTCGCTCCGGCTACCTGCGACGTTCTCGTGACGGGGATTAAAATATGACCGTTGGCTGGTCATACCTAACCTAACCGTTACCGTTGACTAATAACATAGGTTTTCCTTTTTCACTTAACATTTCACTAACTTCTGCGGAATTCATATTTTTAAATCTCGACAACTAAAACTTTCACAATAATTAAATTAAAAGAAAATACTTACATACTTTACTTTCATAACAAAATTTAAACCTTCTTCCAGTTATTAAAAATTAGCCAAGAATCCCAACCAATGAAATTAAAGGAAAATACTTAATTTCATAAGAAGATTTAAAATGTTCCAGGTATTGGTCATTATCCCAAAATCACAAGCACCCCTCATAAAATTCAGTGCGGGAGCGAACTACCTATGATGTTTTCGGGTAGGGGATTAAAATCTGACCGCTGGAGCGAACTGATGTGCACCGAAACTATGATTTTTGAATTCCATAAAGTATTTGAAATAAGTAAAATCGGGAGATGTGGAGAATGTGAGAGAGAGAGTAAACGTTAGAAATTTCATTGATTTGAAAAAATTTTTAGGGCCGGAGAACGTAGAAAAAGGGTATTAGAGATATAATTTTGGTCCACAAGGTCGTACAAAAAGGGTTTAAAATAAATTACCTATCCGAAATTTCTAATAAAGATAAACATAACGATAGATTTCTATTGTTACAACCATGAATCAAAAGCAAAAAATAAATGTTTTATACCTACAACAATTGAATAATTACGCAACTTGCGGAAAATACATCATCCGTGATAGGAACAATTTCTTTTTGTATGAAGTTTTTTCGTAAGTAATATCATAAGGGCATCTAATTATTCCTGTGAAAAAAATCGAAAAATACGTTTAACAAGAAGCATGAGTGTTGGTGGCAACACTGCTCGAATGCATTTTGTTAAAAAAATATTACTTTGCATTGTGTTTTTTTCACAGGAAAAATTAGATACCCGAATGGAATTTGACAAGACTATTTCATGAGTAACAGGTAATTTGTTTAATCTCAAAATACTACAAACTCAATTATTTATGGTAAATTGAAATATAAACTGCAATTTTACTTATAATCAAAGGTATTGTAATTTTTGGTGACAACAGCTGTCAAGTTTTGCAGCGTGTAAACTCGAAAAAACTGCTGGCAGGTGAACTGTCATACAGTTATTTTCATTTAGAAACCATTTTTAATTCAAAATTGCGCGTTCGTGATTGGTGGAAATGAAGACGAGGGAAATAGTCAGTATAAACGTTTAATTAGTGAAATGTTAGATTGGGTGTTTATAAAAAAATGGTATTTTTTAATTGCATATATCGTCTATTTTATTAAATGGAACACCCTATATATTTTAATTGTATCTGAAAGCTGAACTGATCCCCGTTCCGAAAATGTATCATTTGTTTAAGTTTATTTGCCTGCTAATACCTGCTTTTAA
This sequence comes from Lochmaea crataegi, assembly GCA_947563755.1. Classification (NCBI taxonomy): domain Eukaryota; kingdom Metazoa; phylum Arthropoda; class Insecta; order Coleoptera; family Chrysomelidae; genus Lochmaea; species Lochmaea crataegi. Next base: position 42,989 of record CANOBC010000099.1, on the reverse strand, counting down.
AAAATAAAATAAAAAATGTATACTGTGGAAAATACACTACGAACATAGACTTGCTACCTGCATTGGGTCGGACACGGCGGCGACCCCAATAGAAGGGGTTTTGTTGTTTACACATATTTTTATCAGTTAGGGTATTGAGAGATACGCTTTTAAGAAAGGGGAAAGGGGATGAAAATTATTTTACTAGCATTTGTGGTGTTAAATTAGATTTTGTTGTTTTGTTAGTTTATTTCGCGTTATTTAATTTTATTAATAAACTGTCTCTTTCATTTACAACAAACAATAAAATCAATAAATACAAGGTTGTACTGATGAAATAGTGAGGTAAATTAAATTTATTTTAGCTAGTTTATATCAGATCAGCAGCAGTTCCGAGTTGTATACAGTAGGCATGGAGGGTAGAGGGGAGGAGACAAAACGTCTTGCTTTCGAATTGGCCTCTTTTCATGTACCAAAGTAGCTGGTACACAATTTCGCCGCCAGGTACGCAGTGTTCCATTATTGGCTCTGGATTACAAGTGCCATTGTTATACAACAAGAATTTTTATATTGAATTGTGTATATTATCTCTGATTGAATTGATTAATCGTCAAATTATGTCGACAAATTGTTTTGTGCCTGGTTGTAATACTGGTTACGGTAATTTAAAGGCTTGGAACAAGAAAAATGGTGTGAAAAACCCTAGTTTATTCCGACCACGCACGGTGAGTAATCTTGAAATTGTAGTCATTAACTTTATATATTATTATTAAAATTGCTGTTCAAGCAACCCAAAATAATATATAACATTCTATGTTGAAGGACGAAATGGTTAGAAATTGGGTAAAAGCTATTAGACGGGCAGACAAGCGCCTAACCTCAAAAGATGCTGTGTGCGAATTACATTTTTTAGATAGTGACATTGAGAATTTTTACACAACTACGCTCCCAGATGGAACTATTTTTCAAATGAAAAGAGGTACTCCCAAGATGAAGGAAGATGCAATACCTTCTATTTTTCCATCTTTTCCAAAGTATCTTGATAATCCAACAAAAAAACGCAAATTGCCCACAAAACGAGACTGTATTTTATTAAATTAACAAAGGATATATTAAGTTTAGTTTTATTACCCTCGGGGTGTTGGTCTTCTAGTGAGATAAATGGTAAATTTGTTTTTATTCGTTGGAAATATGACATATCCTCACTTTTAAAACGAGTGGTACTTCATGAAGATTTAACTATAGATGTAAGTGTAAACAACAATTATTTTGATGAAATAAAACAAATTAATTTGTTTAAATCTTCATTATTTATTTTGAACTGACGTTCAAATTAAAATTAGTGACGCGTTTCGCTACACAGTAGCTTTTTCAAACTAGTGAAGCTACAATGAAAAACTTTAAATTTATATAGTGCCTTAATACGGAATTCTAAGATATTGACAAAAGTATTAAAATGGGGATAAGTACAAAAAGTGCCTAAATACGGAATTCTAAGATATTGACAAAAGTATTATATTATATTTAAATAGGGATAAGTACAAAAAGTGTCTAAATACGAAATTCTAAGAATGTTACAAAGGTATTGAAAAAAGGTACCTGGGAAATTTATCAACAACCATCACATTTTCTAGGTAATAGGTTTAATAAAGGAGAAAGATTGATATCTATTTGGTCGTTAAGCAGATTACCGGAATATTTGTTTTTATTAATCTCGAGGGCTTCTAAAAGTTTTAATTTAAAGGATTTGGGTTCTACATGCAAAATTTCAAAATTTGAGTCGAAAGTGTGTTGGAATCTAATTTGTTATTGTCATAGCTGCGTTTGTGTTCTGAAATTCTAGTTTTAAAGTTCCTAAAAGTTCTACCGATATAAATTTTGTCACAGTTGTCGTTACCACATTTTAATTTATAAACACCTGATTTGCTTAATTTTGAGGATTTAGATTTGTTATTTTTAATGAATTTAGATAGATCTAAATCCTCAAAATTAAACAAATCAGGTGTTTATAAATTAAAATGTGGTAACGACAACTGTGACAAATAGGTTTTTTGGCCTCATGCGAAATTGTTGTGGGTGCAATGACCATCCTGATCCTACCTTATTTTTGCAAATGTATGGTCTGGTGTCCACATATTCGTTATGCAAACCTCCAAAAGGCAGTAATGTATCAGGTGGAGATACGTTGAGTGTCTTGTTGTCCTTAAAATTTCAGATGCCTCTGAAAGAAAATCTCAATGGGAGGGGCAACTTGATACCATTTTGGATACAGGAAAGAATCTGATTACTCTGATTTCTTATTTTGATTTAAGTAAATATTGATAAACATATCCAATATTATTTAATTCTAAAAAGGGCAGAAATAAATATTTTTGCAAATCCAATGAATGATAAAATAATGATCATATACTATAATGATGTTATTTTTAAAACAAGTACTAATCCCTTTTACAAATCAAGATAATAATCGCCCAAAAAAATTATCTAAATTTTAAGAAACTTCCTAGTTTTTTTCCTCGCTTATCCAAATGAGTGATAACGGGATGCAGAAATTAGTTTAAGAAAGTAGGTACCTACTAACTATGATTTATTCCATAAAGTCTTTGAAATAAAAATAAAATCGGGAGATTGTGCAGAATGTGAGAGAGAGTAAACGTTAGAAATTTCATTATTTTGCAAAGTTTTTTAGGGCCGGAGAACGTAGAAAAATGGTATTAGAGATATTATTTTGGTCCACAAAATAGAGTTCAAACCCATCATCCGATATCGACAAGTTGTCTTTTTCAAGAAAATTAAAAATCCACAAATTTCAAACACGTTTTAATGAATATCTTTGGGAATAATGAAGAAAAAATATGAAAATTGGTAAACATAGTCCAAAAAAGGATGTAGAATTCGAGGACGTACTCAGAATCACTCCAACCCTAATATTTCCCAAACTTACCCCCACCTCATGGTATGAGTTTTGCGTATGAATAATTTTTCATTTCAAAGTTAATATTATACAAAAAACCTATACATGTCAAATAATAAATTTTTATTCTTATTCGTAAAGCCGCAAAGGCTTTAGAGAGTGGTTATCGGTAGCATTGTTTATTTAAACACGTGCATCTAACGTCAAACGAAAGGCGGCGGCGGCATTAGAACTTCTGGGAAATATTATGCTTCGTTACAAAGGGGAAAAATTGTTTATCATTTTGCAACCGAAAATAATTAGGAGCGACAAAGGAAACAAAACCTAACTATGTTTTTGTTTTGAATTCCTTCAGTCTTTGAAAAAAGGTATGGGTCGGGACGTGTGCAAAATGTGAGAGAGATAAGGAATTTTATTGTTTTGAAATGTTTTTTAGGACTGGAGAACGTAGAAAAAGGGTATTTGAGATATTATTTTGGTCCACAAGATCGTAGAAAAAGGGTTTAAAATAAATTATCTGAAATTTCTAATAGAAGATAAAGTTAACATAAACATAATGTTATATTTTATCTATTGATTCAAGCTAATTTAATTAAGTTTTTTAATCGAGTTTTTTGAGTAGTATAGGTATATTTAGGGTCTGAGGACAGACCGATTGTCAGGATGACCGAATGTTATATTTCATATTTCCAGAGTATTATATTTATTGGTCAAGACCCATTAACAAAGATGTCATTTGAATGTTAAATAAGCGAAATAAGCAGCAGCAGAGTTGCTTATTTCACGTAATAGGCAAATATTTAATTTGCCTTTGCCTAGGTCAAGGAATAGGCACAAACTATAGTTTTAACAATACGAGTATAAACTTATGGTGTTTTAAACATTTTATTAGAAAAATAAAAAATATGTATTCTTTCTACATTTTAATATAAAAAAATTAAGTATTATTACAACTTCTTCCAGCATGACAAGTTGAATAACATTGTTCATCCAGGAGATTTTATAGTTGTAGTTTTTATCGAGAAGGGTAAGTAGAATCATTGAAGAAAATATACACAGTGTTGAAAAAATGGCTTCTTCAATGATTTTCTTTGCCCTTCTCGATAAATTAATCAATGATCTGTTTTAACCAAGACAGAAATTATAAATAGTGGAGGACATCGAAATAATTATTCAATTTGCCATAGATTAATAATATTTGGAAATAGTACAAAAGTCTATTACGGTCTAGTTTGTACATGTAAATATTGAATTGTTTCGAAAAAGTGACTAAAAATAAGTACGTAGTATAATACGGTCGACGCTGTTTATATAATGACTAGTCGATTTACGAAATAAATATTTTTTATATAAACTGTCTGTGCTGTATATTTTTTTCGTATTCCTCACTCCACACTTGGCTATATTTACCAATTTCTTTCTTTTTTATATTTTATCTTCACAAGAAATTATAAAAGTATATATTTTATGGTTTTTATAGAGGTTTATAGTATACTGCATAGGTACTTTGCCGAAAAAATAACAAATAACAAACATAACCTAGGTATAATTTTTAAATCACATTGGTTGCTTATTTCAAGTGATCGGCAAACGTTTGTGTGTCCAGTTCATGTATTGGGAACCTATTTCGCCTTTTACGTGAAATAAGCAACTGTGCTGCTAATTTCGCGAATTCGGCAAAAAACTGCCCAATGCACGAAATCGGCAATTACGCAAATTCCGCGTAACTTATGTATACATATCAGTCGTATTGAAAAGAGTAAATTCAGATAGTTGTTTTATTATCGAATTTTATTATTGTTTAGCCTTTTTGAGTCTTACAATAACGATAGATTTCTATCGTTGCAACCATGAATCAAAAGCAAAAAAAAATGTTTTATATCTACAACAATTAAATAATTACGCAACTTGCGGAAAATACATTATTCGTAGTAGCAAAGATTATTGTAATCTTTGGTAGTGGTGTTTGAATTTCCGTACTTGTTCACCTTCTTAGTGTCTAAACTTTCGAAAAATCGAATTTTCATTTGTGTATCGAAAGCGAGGGTATGTGGTAGGAATTAAAAAAAATGTATGGAAAGCGAGAGTATAATAATATGTACTTGAAAAACGCAGTAATTTTGTAAATTGACGCTTTTTGGGACGAGAAATCGATTGGTCGGTCTCGTTTCTTGATAAATTCACCCACTCTCTAATAATATACCTATTTCAAACCTAAATTAAATTGTAAGCCCTGTAGGTATAAGTCAAAAGTACTTTCTTTTACTCCTCGTAGGTATATTTAAATATTAATTTCAATTAGGTAGGTATCTACATTCTAAATGTGCCGCCCAGTACCTGCATAAGTAAAATCAGCGAATATACCTAATTAATATCTACATCTATTCTGTAACGTAATTTTTAAATATTCATCCAATCTCGAATATTTCAATCCTATTAAAATTATAAATGGAAACAGTTTAGAAAAGGTAGTTGAAAGAAAATACAATAGATGGCGTGGGGCGAACTACATTTGGTGAATTCAATTCATTGATTTTTGTACTAGACACGTAACAATTGACGAGTTGTCGGTAAATTTATCCCAGATATTTTTTCCGTACAAGTTCACCTTCTAAAAAGTAACATGAGCTATACTTTAGTTCGTATTACAACACCATATTTCCTTGCATAGGTAATTGGGCTTATAAAAAAATAGAATATAGTTTGCCTTGAACTTTTCTAACCGGTAGTTACAAAAAGAATGCTTCTAGATTTTAATTGATCCATATTACCTACAAAAAGTGAATTGAATACATACATAAACTGATTTCAATAAAAGGTAGGTATTACAATCTACAGAATCGGAGTTTTAGACAACTGTAAAAAGTCTGTGTTTTTTTATAGCAAATATTTTATCCATTATTTAATTAGAAAGGATCCCGCCCACTATTTATGCTTTTGCTACGGCACATCCTCTGTTCGCGGCTTTTCTCTCGCTTGACCGATTGTATGTTTCGTTTATTTAGCTAAAAAGAACTAATACAATTAGGTATATTAGTCAACAATCTATAAAATGTATATATCAGTCTAAATTAAAATAACGCTAACCATTTAAAACAGTTTACATTAGAATATAGGTAGGTAGGTACATATAAGTTCTAAAATATCATTACTATCTATCTATTTATTTACTTTTCGGCGCGGCGACAAAATGGCCTTAAAAAACTACGCATTAGGGGAGTTTGTTATTGTTATTGCCGATACACACTTCGGCCAGTTTAAATTCCTTTCGTCATGGGCGGCGTAAGGAGGGTTTGTCTGATTTAATTAGCAGCAAACATTGTTTAATAAATATGGTTATTTTTTGGCAGTTCTTCTTGAAATTTCAATTAATATTTTTAGGGGAAATAACTATATAAATTCATAGGTATTCACTTTCAGTATCTCAAAATTTGTTTCAACAGTGTAGTAAATATATTGATGGGATTATGGATTGGATAACGGTGTGTGAAATTGAAGAATTTAATTATTGGAAGATTGTTTTATTTAAGTTAGGGTTTCGGGAGTATGTCTTGACAATATCAAGGATCAGAGGAACTAATGTGGTTGTCCTTTAACATTTTCTAATATTTTGGGTCTATACAGTCTATACTTCGCTCAAATTATACCTAGTTTTATGACTCGAAGTTCGAGTACTTTCATCTTTACTTCTAGGAAATGGTAAAATAAATTATTTACAAGGTTGATAATGTGTTTATCAAATGTTATTCAAGAAAAGTAAACTCACTTCTAAAGTAAAATATACTTTTAATTTAAAATATAATATCTAAAGAGAAAAGGATTTTGAACTCAATATTTCTACATATATCTTTATAAGTACAGGGTGTCCCAAATAAGAGTGACTGATTTTAAACATAAATGCCCAGCTTATTAATTGCTCCAAAGAGATGGGGTTTTCACTAGTCTCACTAGTTTATCAAAGAGATTTTTTTAGGCTTGGCTGGCATTTCATCTCATCAACACAGGGTGTTTTACTAATGCTGGTCAAATTCAAAGGGGGAAAATATGTTTATTTTAAATAGAACACCCTATAACTTTTAATCTCATTCGAAAGAGCAATTATTCTCCTTTCCAAAAATGTATAGTTTTCTATCTTTTGTTTCATTAACAACAAAGATATTAGAGGTTTCATGTAGTAGTACATTTTTAATTAGTAGTTTTATATGAACGTATTTTGATGCCTAAAATCAACTCATGCTGTGACCGTTTGTCGCATAACAAAATCATTTAAGTCGGTTTCATGTAGTATGCATTTTTAATTACGTAAATAATTGCCAACATATCTGACAAACAGTTTATTTAGTAAGAAAACATAATAACATTATTCAATACATATAAAGAACGAAGAACAAAAAAGTTACAATAAATGCTGCATATGCCTACCCTCTTCGTTTATGCATAACTGTAAGCGAAATTTTTAATTTTCAAATGAATTTTCTAACATTTCTTGCGGAATGTTTTCAATAGTGTTCCTGATATTATTTTTTAGTTCTGCTAAATTGTTAGGCTTAGGATTGTAGCACCTATCCTTCACATATCCCCAGAGAAAAAAATCTGGTACAGTTAATTCAGGAGACCGCGGTGCCCATTCAATCGGTCCAGATCGACCTATCCACTTATCATTAAAAAACATTTTTAATGAATCTCGTGCTATTAACGAATAATGTGGTGGTGCACCGTCTCGTTGAAAGTAAACGTAAAACGTAAACGTAAACGGTCACAGCTTGAGTTGATTTTAGGCATCAAAATACGTTCATATAAAACTACTTATTAAAAATGTACTACTACATGAAACCTCGAATATCTTTGTTGTTAATGAAACAAAAGATAGAAAACTATACATTTTTGGAAAGGAGAATGATTGCTCTTTCGAATGAGATCAAAAGTTATAGGGTGTTCTATTTAAAATAAACATATTTTCCCCCTTTGAATTTGACCAACATTAGTAAAACACCCTGTGCTGATGAGATGAAATGCCAGCCAAGCCTAAAAAAATGTCTTTGATAAACTAGTGAAACTAGTGAAAACCCCATTTCTTTGGAGCAATTAATAAGCTGGGCATTTATGTTTAAAATCAGTCACTCTTATTTGGGACACCCTGTATAATATCTGAAAATTTAATACTATTTTAACAAGTGTGAAGATTAAGAAGGATTCGTATATAACTCATTACATAGTATCGTAAAAAATTTGTCTGTGATTATTTAGCTGTGGATTGCTTTTCCAGTTTTTTTTGCCGTTGATAGATTTTTAAATTCACTCACTTTATTTTCTATTAGTAGGTAATTTATCGAATTAGTACCTATAAAAATGTCTTTGCCTTATAAAATGAAGGTTGAATATTTTTTAAGCCGTGAATTGGAACATGAAATACTGGCTTATAGAAATGTCGAGGTATCACCAACAGTGGCGGAACGTAGAATATTGTTTTTGAAAAAGAAGTTAGCGGTATCGAATTAACTTTAGCTGACTTGAACAAAAAAATTTCTGAATTTGTAGGATCAGATAGGATCAATGTCAGAAGCTACCTAATATAACTTTGTAATCAATGTGTTGCTATTATCGGCAGAAAATATAAGTCGTTTGCCGATTATCATGCAGATGTGGCAACCGACAACCGAATTATTTGGGAAAAGGTTTGTCAAACTGCTTTTAGCTCGGTATTTACAAGTATGAAATTTTAAAATGTTTAAAAATAAAAGTAGCCTAGGTACGTTTTCAAAGAAAATGAAATTTATTGAAAATACTTATAAAAATTCGGAACTATCAGAATGAATACGTCATTGACAGATAGCTACTATTTGCACGTAACACCTACAGTCATTGCTATCTTATCCTATCAGGTACCTACCTACCTATGTTATTAAAAATTTAAAATGACGTGCATTTTAATCCGACTTTTTGTATCTCATATTTCAAAATTCCCAACTTTATACAAAATATATAAATCAAGATACCATGAAAAACGCAAGCAGAATATCTAGGATTTGTTGTTACACAAATTCTTTAAAATGTTTTCAAGAAATAAAACCAAGTAGAATATAAATTTTAAACCTTACAAACACTAAAATAATGTGTATTATACAATAAATATCCATTCGCGCGTTTGTTAATGCCAGCCAAAGATAGAAAAAATGGTACAAATAGAAAACAATAGAAAAGAATGCGAGCAAAAAAAATATAAATATAGCCAGACTGTCGCCAGGCCAGCCGTAAATACACCGTTGCCATGTTACCTACCCTAGTATATTGTAATTCGGGTTTGCGTAAAGAAATTTATAACAACTGAATATTTTGGTAAACTTAATAATTTTGTAGGAAATAGATTTATTTGTATTTGATTTACGACTTATTATTATTGTGAAGAGTTCAGTTGGAAGGCTAAAAAATTACTGTAATTTGGGAGAAGTATTTGTATAAAGAAAATAAATTAAAAGTTGATAAGTAATGAAGTTCCAACTATACATAAGGTATAAAAAATGATACCTATTTTTTTCCTCGCTTATCCAAATGAGTGATAACAAACTATAATTTTTGAATTCCATAAAGTATTTGAAATAAATAAAATCGGGAGATGTGCAGAATGTGAGAGAGATAGAGTAAACGTTGGAAATTTCATTATTTTGAAAAGTTTTTTAGGGCCGGAGAACGTAGAAAAAGGATATTAGAAATATAATTTTGGTTCACAAGGTCGTACAAAAAGGGTTCAATAGTTATTTATTATACAAGGGAAAGAAGTATTAGATTTTAGCTCGAGGTTATGTTATGTAAAAAACCGAGAGCTAAAATCTAATATTTTTCCCACTATTTTTTTCTGTGATAGGAAAAATGACGTTATACCATTGAAAAAAACATATTTTTAAATTGAAGTCAGAAAATTATCGATGGGAAATTTGACAATTAGACTTGCGTTGCTAAGGAAACCTTTAATGTAATTAAATATCAGTCAATTTAATTCTGTGATTTTATATAAAAATTGCCAACTTATTAATACTTATTTTGAATAATATAAAGTTAAAAATGTCTGATTCAGGTTTTCTCTGACTCCACCGGAGATAGTAGAAGCAGCGAGAGTAATTATTGCCAGCTAAATCGCGGAAAATTTACGAAAATATATGCGGGAAAAAAGTAATTTATAAAAAGTGAGATTTTGTTACCTGACAACTGTGATGAAATGTCAAACTTTTTTCCCGTCACAAAAAAAAATTACCTACCCATCTGAATTTTCTAATAAAAGATAAAGTTAAGATAAACATAACGATAGATTTCTATTGTTACAACCATGAATCAAAAGCAAAAAATAAATATTTTATACCTACAACAATTGAATAATTACGCACTTGGGGAAAATACATCATCCGTGATAGGAACAATTTCTTTTTGTATGAAGTTTTTTTGTAAGTAATATCATAAGGGCATCTAATTTTTCCTGTTAAAAAAATCGAAAAACACGTTTAAAGAAGCATGAGTGTTGTTGGTGGCAACACTGCACGAATGCATTTTGTTAAAAAAATATTACTTTGCATTGTGTTTTTTTTCACAGGAAAAATTAGATGCCCGAATGGAATTTGACAAGACTATTTCATGAGTAACAGGTAATTCGTTTAATCACAAAATACTACAAACTCAATTATTTATGGTAAATTGAAATATAAACTGCAATTTTACTTATAATCAAAGGTATTGTAATTTTTGGTGACATCAGCTGTCAAGTTTTGCAAACTCTAAAAAACTGCTGACAGGTGAACTGTCATTCAGTTATTTTCATTTAGTAACCATTTGTAATTCAAAATTGCGCGTTTGTGATTGGTGGAAATGAAGACGAGGGAAATAGTCAGTATAAATGTTTAATTAGTGAAATTTTAGATTGGGTGTTATAAAAAAAATGGTATTTTTTAAATGCAGATATCGTCTATTTTATTAAATGGAACACCCTATATATTTTAATTGTATCTGAAAGCTGAACTGATCCCCGTTCCGAAAATGTATAATTTGTTTGAAGTTTATTTGCCTGCTAAATCTGCGTTTAAAAAGTAAAATAAAAAATGTATACTGTAGAAAATACACTACCAACATAGACTTGCTACCTGCATTGGGTCGGACACGGCGGCGACCCCAATAATAGAAGGGGTGTAGTTGTTTACACATATTTTTATCAGTTAGGGTATTGAGAGATTCGCTTTTAAGAAAGGGGAAAGGGGATGAAAATTCTTTTACTAGCATTTGTGGTGTTAAATACGATTTTGTTGTTGTGTTGGTTTATTTTGCGTTATTTAATTTTTTAATAAACTGTTTAATTTTGAATTGTCGGTTGACCGAATGTTTTATTGAAAAAAGCACGACTTGATTGAAATGAAATTAAGATGGGTCTTTCCTAAAACAAAATCTCCTCATCCCACCCCTTTCAGAGATATCACCCTTGAAAGGTGGTGACTGAAATTAAGTTTTTATTTTTTTTCTAAAATTTCAGTACCTAAAGCCTACAACAATTTGAATAATCATTAAGTAAAGACGGTAAATAAATAATTGTCGAAGTGACAGCAGCCTATATTCCAAAACTTTGTAATTAAAAACAAGGTAGAGGTGGTAATTTCCAGCATTTGTTATGAATCTTATTACATTTTACATCTTTACTGTTTTCCACTCAATTTATAAAAAAAATTATAATTTATGGTGTTTATTTTTTTTCTCTGCAGCTATTGGTTTTTAGAAAAAAACTAAAGAATAAAAAAATGTTTTGGATAAAACAAGGATTTTAAGTTAAATTTTATTTCATAAAACTTGATCTCGAAAAATTTTTTTGATATGAAATAAAGTAAGGGTTGCTAATTTGACCTCCGTATCAATGTAACAGGAATATTCGTCCTTTGCGAGTGCACGATAATTACAGAATTTCAAGTTTCTAGCTTTACTGAAATTTTGGAAAAAAATAAAAACTCAATTTTAGTCACCACCACCTTTTAAGGGTGATATCTCTGAAAGGGGTGGACCGAGGAGATTTTATTAAGACCCATCTTAATTTCATACGAGCAATCAATCACCTCCTGAATTTTGTTGCATGAATTTAGAAACACCCTGTATATACGGGGTATATGTATCCAATATACCTACAATACCAATATAATGATAAATTTTGAGCAGTAAAATGACAAGTTGTTTGAAAAAATGTCTATTGTTTTGCAAATAAAATAACTTGTGATTTGTAAAAAATATGAAAAACATTTGAGGAAATGATTTACAGGAAATTGAATGCTCTATGAAAAATCGAAAAATGTATAATAGGTATTTGTGTATTTAGAGCGTAAAGTAACAGATTGCCGCTTGAAAAAGAATGTTGCCGCGCGACGAGGAGCGGAGAGCGGCGATCTTTCGAAAGCGACAATTTTACTTTACTCTCGAAAAACACACATAATTTTTTCTACAGTCGTCCTTTCAATAATTAAAATAGCTTTTTATATTATCTTAGGTTATAATAGGAATGCTAGAATAATCGTCAAATAATTTTGTTGCATGAATTTAGAAACACCCTGTATATACGGGGTATATGTATCCAATATACCTACAATACCAATATAATGATACATTTGGAGCAGTAAAATGACAAGTTGTTTGAAAAAAAAATGTCTAGTCTTTTGCAAATAAAATAACTTGTGATTTGTAAAAAATATGAAAAACATTTGAGGAAATGAGTTCTAGGAAATTGAATGCTCTAGGAAAAATCGAAAAATTTATAAAATAAATTTTGTCATAAATTTTTGAAAAAATAAATATATAAAAAAATTGTAGGTTGTTAAATTTTGTACAATAACATGTTTTGATTAGTTTAAAATATGATCCGTAACGTGAGTTATAGAATTCCAAAATCCAAGGTTTAATTTAAACTACCATTCAAAACGAAAGCCTGCATTTTTGAATGTAAGTTCGTATTGATATAAATTTGAAGTATACATACATATTTAAAAGATATGGAATTCTATTTAGGGGGTAAAAAACAATTGAAAACTACCCCCAAAATCACTTTTTTGAAAATATCTCGAAAATATACGAAGATATGAAAAAAAGCTTAAAATAAAAAATGTATACCCATATCAAAATTTTCTATAAAATCATTTCCAATCACTTTTGTTGATGTATTTGCAATAGAATCCGAGATATTTGCAATAAACAAATATAATTTATAGCGGACGAGTGCGCATGATTCACTAGCTCACACGTGCACATGTACAAGGCGAAGGCCCGGCCTTGGTAGATGTATGTTATGTCTGGCTGTTTTTATTTAAGAAAATATACATCTAATTTGGACGTATCGGCATAACTATTTGTGCTCCAAAAATTTTTGTACAGGGTGGCCCATTAAGCGAGGTAACCGGCTGTATTTCGGAAAGTATTTGTCCCAGGTTGTGGGGAAAAAATGTTGATAGTAAAAGTGGCCAAGAGAAATTGCTGGGAATTATTTTCAACCTTAAAATTTCATAGATGGTACCGCAATACTCAAAATTCTGCATATTTTTGACCGATTTTCAACCGATTAAAATGGTTTTCTTGGCACATTATAGGAAATTCATTAAATATCATTCAAGCATTTTGAATTTTTGTAAAAATAAATTTGACAATTTATTATAGCGGGTGGGATTAAACAATATTCATGTACCGTAAATTGTAAACACCTTGTAGGGTAAACGATTAGAAAGACTAATTCTGGATATATTTTTTAAAATTTATTTCCAATATCTTCTCTCTTTTCACAAAAGATACATATATTTAAAGAAAACTACAATTTTTGCGACGTAAGTTAATATTCTAAGAAAAAACTGAAAATTTTTTAATTCTAGCATCAGTTATAGAATTAAAATTAAACATAAACAAGTAAGATATTAATAATCTGATATTAACTTACGTCGTAAAAATTGTAGTTTTTTTAAATTTGTATCTTTGGTAAAGAGAAATATTGGAAAGAATAAAAAAACAAAATATCGAAAATTAATTTGCAAATAGAAAAATTTGTAACCTTCAGTTTAACCCACAGGGTGTTTAGAATTTAGGGTAGATAAATTCAGTTTCATTCCATTCGGTATAATAAATTGTCTTATTTCTTTTTACAAAAATTCAAAATGCTTGGGCTAATTTTAATAAATTTCCTACAATGTGCCGAAAAAATCATTTCGGTCGGTTAAAAATTAAAAGATTTCTTCTAAATCAAAAACAAGCAAAAGCAAAAGTGTTTTCATACAGAGGCAATACTAATTGTACATGCATGAAACAGCACATAATGCGTGCGCACTCGTCCGCTCATACATAGGTATAAATTATATTTTTTCTGTTGTCAGGTAACAAAATGTCACTTTTTATAAATTACTTTTTTCCCGCATATATATTCGTAAATTTTCCGAGATTTAGATGGCAGTAATTTTTGCGACGCTACTCTCGCTGCTTCTACTAACTCACTCCGGTGGAGTCGGAGAAAACTCGGAATCAGACATTTTTAACTTATATTATTCAATATAACTACTAATAAGTTGGCAATTTTTAAATCAAATCACAGAATTAAATTGACATATATTTAATTACTTTAAAGGTTTCCTTAACAACGCAATTGTCAAATTTCACATCGATAATTTTCTGACTTGAATTCAAAAATATGTTTTTTCAAAAGTAATTCCACGAGTGCTTCAAATTTTATCGATAATTTTTTCTTTTCCACGAAAACGTGTTTATTTGGCAAAAATATGAAAACAAACCGATTGATAAAATCACGAGTCCGTTAGGACTAGTGATTTTATCTACATTGAACGAATACAAACAAACAAACAAAAATTGAAATAATCAACTACCTATGACGGTTAAAAGAAGTGTTATAACTTTAATGAAAGTGTATGTTGTATAAAAACGAGTGAGAAGCCTAGCTCCAAAAGTAAATCTGCGACAATTGACTGAACCGGCCGGCGGTAACAGCGCACCAAGATGTCCGTCCCTTTATCACAATCGCCTCATGGCTCGATCAGTCTAATATACGGGGGGAGGTTGAAACGTGGTATAAAAATTGATTGAAAAACAACAAATTTATATGTTGTAATAATATAAAAGTCCATGATATTCCATATTGAAAATTCGCTGACAAACGTTCTGAGGGTCGAATAAATTAGAATTAACTATTTTTTGAAAAAATTACAACTTTCTTTTTATTACTGTAATGCCATGTATCGATGTGCCTCGTTTAAATTTCACACAAAGGTTGATAATATAATAGTCTTTCATAATGCATTTTCAAAATTCGCTGATGAACGCTTAATTGAAAATTAAGTATTTTTTAAAAAATTAACAACTTTGTTATTATTACTTAATGCCAATAAAATAATCTTTCATATTCCATATTCAAAATTGAATATGCAATATGGAAGACTATTATTATATTATCAACCATTGTGCAAATTTCAAACGAGGTACATCAATATATGGCATCAATATATACAGTAATGAAAGAAATTATATAATGTATAATTTTTTAAAAAATTCTTAGTTTTCAATATTTTTAAACTGGCATTACAGTAATAAAAGAAAGTTGTAAATGTTTCAAAAAATATCGTATATCGAATATCATCGTATCTATCATCAGATCAACTAAGTCCAAAAACAGTGCAGTGTCACTTGAATTTTTGATTATGTCATAATTTGTCGCTAATTTATTACCATAATTAAATAAATAAAAAATATTTAATGAAAATTTAAAATAACATAAAATTTCTGACATAAACATGACGAACGCATGCGCATTTCAAGATCAGTTTGACTTGTAATTAATCGAGAAGGGCAGCAAGGAAAATCATTGAAGAAGCCATTTGTTGACGGAAACTTACTAATTCGACCCCGTAGATTCCGAAAATGAGCATAAAAATTTGGCCTGATTTATATTTTAGTGCAAATTTCAAGATTCAAGAAGTATAAAATATAAGTCAGGCCAAATTTTTATGCTGATTTTCGGAATCTAAGGGGTCGTCGAATTAGTAAGTTTCCGTCATCAAAAGTATAGGAAAACAAAAATTAGGCATTTTATATTTTTGATTCGCAAGCACGGCGGAAATTTCTATTAGATCCAATAAAAATTTGAAAAAAATACTGCTTATAGAAAATTTAATTTTGAATCGAATTCATATACCCATAGCTTCTATTAAACAAGAATGCCGAAGTTTTTATGGTGATTTTCGGAATCTACGGGGTCGAATTAGTAAGTTTTCGTCATCAAAAGTGTAGGCAGACGTATTATAGGGATTTTAGATTTGTAAGTCTGAAAATTGTGCACTGACATAGGTACTCAAAAAATCGTACAGACCTTAATAATAATTGGAATATCGCACTGAAATTTGGAATGGATACTCTCAGATAGTGGTGGAATACGGAAAAAAATCAGGAGTATCGTATCTATGAAATTGTGTATACGGGGTGATCAGAAAGTGAGATAAATTTTTTTTGGAAAAAAGTCAACTTGTAAAATATAATAAATCGGGCCAAATTTTTATGCTGATTTTCGGAATCTACGGGTTCGAATTAGTAAATTTCCGTCATCAAAATATATACAGGCAGACGTATTTTCGGGACAATTCATGTATAAAAAATCCCATAAGCCGAGTGATTTTGTCATTATGACAGCGAAAAAAGTTTGCCCTAACTTTTCCAGCGACAAAAACGGAACCTAACTTTTGAAAGCATGACAACCAGCAGCATTGTAAACAAATTTTTGATGACGTTATGTCAATTTTTCTCAAACTTGCGTTGTCAGAAAAGTTTTCATTTGTGGAAATGTCGCGATTTACATATTCATTTAATTGTTTTACCGAATTACACTCTAGCATTTTTTTGAGTCGAAGTAACTTGACATTTATAATTCGAATTTTGTTGCCATTAGGTAAATCAACTCAAAAAACTGCCAGAAAAAATTACTCGTCCTACGGACTCGTAATTGTTTCAGAGGCAGTTTTTTTCGTTAAATTGCCAAGCAACAAAATTCTTATTGATACATGTCAAGTTTACTTGGACAAAAAAAAAAGCTCTCGTGTAATTATAAGTGATAAAATTTTCGAAAAATTTTTCCAAGTCCGAAAATGGTGCACGGTCGCACTCAAAAAATCGTACAGACCTTAATAATTGGAATATCGGGCTGAAATTTGGAATGGATACTCTCAGATAGTCGTAGAATACGGAAGAAAATCAGGAATATCGTATCTATAAAATTATGAATACAGGGTGATCAGAAAGTGAGAAAAAAATTTTTCGGAACATACACAACATGTCTAGAATCTTTATTAGCGACTTTACGATATTTTTATATGGATTTTTGGAATCTACGGGTTCGAATTAGTCAATTTGGATATAAAAAGAATTAAAAAAAAGTGGTCCGAAAATCGAAATTTTTCCGTATACATATAGATGCAAACTTTACGACCGAAAAAATCGCACTTTTTAAATATTCATTTTACGATGTTTTTATATCGATTTTCGGAATCTACTGGGTCACATTAAGGGATTTCCATCATTAAATATATGAAAAAATACAGAGAACATTTTCGAGCCTCGTAGCGTTTGTCAGCGAATTGTGAATATGCATTATGAAAGACATTATATGTATATGAACCTGTGTTGAAATTTTAAATGAGGGACATCGATATATGGTATTACAGTAATAAAAGAAAGTTGTAAATTTTCAGCTAGCTTATCGCCGATTGTATAAAATAGAAAAATTTCTAATGAATGAAAATAAAAATTTGATAAAACAAACAGGTGATTTGTTGTAGTTGGAATAATTTGTATTTTCATTTGTATATATTATTTAAATGTCTACTGTTGTATGTACAAATGACATATACCTATTTCATGAAATTATTATTGTGATTCATTAGTAATTTTCCTATTTAGTACATATACATAGGTACACTTTCATTAAAAAGTTATAAGATAATGTGACTTGTTTTAACCGACATACTAGGTAGTTGTAGGTAGTTGACTATATAAAATTTTGTTTTTGTTTATTAAAAAAAATGTATTCTTCAATAAATATTTGAAAGTAAATTCGATATGAAAATGATGTAATTTTGTCATAATAAAGTCAACCAACCCCGCCCGAGTTAAGAAAGTTGAAATAAATTAAGAGAATTACAATTAAGTCGAAAAAAATGTATCAAGATTAATATATTGTTATGATATGAAAAATTTGAAGATTAGTCATTAAAATTATAGAATAAATTTTGTAAAAATAAATGAAATACTAAAACGACAGTAGAAAAGAAATGGTTGTCATATTTTCTGTGCGATATCCTTTTCATAGTAATGCAAAACCAGAAACCAGAGAGAGCATAGAATTTTGATAAAAGGTGAATTTTACAGTCAGTAGTATAGTATAGTTATGAAAACAGTGACCTATAAAAAATAAACAACCTACTGACAGAAAGAAAAAAAACGCCAAAAATAGGTCTCGACAGAGAACATTTTGATTTAAAAAAAATGCAAATAAATAGGTAAAAGGTATTTATGAAAAATATATAAATAGAAATGTTTATAAATAAGTTAGCAATAAATAGCTATTAGAAGTAAAAAAATAGTGAATGAGAAAAATATAAAAATTGTGATTGGTGAAAAGTGAAGTAGGAAAACTTTTAAAATAATCAAGTAAGAGGGAGGACGTTGAGATTGACATTGATTGTTGGAGAAGAGAGTTTCTTTGAAAAGAAAAAACGTTAATAAAATGAAAATTATTTTAAAGCCAAACCAAAGTAATTATACAAATAATATTACCGAAAATCCAATTAATGAACTGGAAAGTTACTGGAAGTCGAGACTAGCAAGGTAAAATCCAATATACCTATTTCATTCTAAGACTAGCAGAAATAATCCCATTTTCGACGATATCTAAATTTCAAAATTAACTAAATTTCATTTTCACCGGCATAGAAAGAAATTCATAATAGTGTTTGGACCAATAGACAGTTTAAATTTTTCTTTCGTGACAAACAATTATAGATTAAAAGAAATTTGAAAATTAATAGACAGAAATTCTCAATTCGTATGTAATAAGGTTATGTTAATTGAATATTTGATAGATAAATAATGTTGGAATAAAATAGAACTTAATAATAGTAGATTCAGGTCGAGTTTTTAGAAAAATTGGGTTATTTGAATTAGAAACGAAATAAGTAGATGATAAAAGTACCTAATTTGTAAATTGAATTATGTATGATTATTATTTTCTGATAAATATAATTTATTAATATTTATTTGCACAGTTGAAGTTTAAATGGTAATACATTTCATTAATCCATTAATAATAGTTTTTACGTCCGACGGAATCCACCTGAGAGAGAGAGAGAGAGAGAGAGAGAGAGAGAAAGAGAGAGATATCTTGTGTTCCGATCCAAATGAGCTGTGAAAAGGAAAGGTACAGTGAGAGATAAATGCAGGTAACAGACTGAAAATGGCACCCGGCACATTTTGACGAGTTTAATTCTATAAAATATTATTAAAAACAAATCAACTATAAAATTCGCAAGAATATCATAACGGTATATTGTTATATTGTAGTGTATAGGTTGTTATTATTATTTAATTTATTGATTTAATTTTATCATGATATTCATCTTAATAAATTTAAAATTCATATTTCAAATTAGATACGCCCGGCGCCAGCTCACATTTCAAATAAATGAAACAGAGCAAAATAAAAAAAAATGAAATACTCAAATTCTCAAGGTATTAGCCTTCAAAATTGACTCTGTTGTAATAGAATATTTATTTTTAATATAGGAGGTCCTAATACATAGTAGTAAATATCACATATTGTAGTCAGTACTGACACAAATTCAGTCGAATAAATAAAATAAAATCTTGATAAAATTAGTAATAAAAGTAAGAAGTTTTAGTATTAAAGTTAAAATAAATACATATTAAAATAAACATAGAAAAATGTGGGAATTAACGGAGGTCGAGGAGTCGAGGCTACACAAATTTAGAATGAAATCATTATTAACACTCTCATCGCCGTGTGTATCATTTTTGATACACCATGGTTTACTTCGTGCAGGCCGCGTGTATTGAAAATGATACACCGATTATTATAGTGTCTAGAACTGCGGTGTATTCGTTGCAATACACCTCCCATATGTTTTACATTAAGTTGAAGTTCCTTTGGCCTGTGACTATATATATTTTCTGAAAAATTTGGCCTGGGTGTGAGATATAGGATATCTTCTGATTATGCAATGAGGAACATATAAAGGAGAAACCGGTAATATTTTACAAATAAACAATATTACTTTTGGATCAAAAAAAATTGTTTTATTCATGGAAAAGTACAAAAAACAAAGTATCCTAAAATAATAATAAAAAAATGGGGCTCAATGAAAACGTACAAGAAATACAAAAAACAAACTATCCTAAAATAATAATAAAAAAATGGAGTTCAATGCAAACGGTTGAAGCAGTCTCTACAAAAATATGGTTTGTTGTCGCAACTGTCACAGACGGTTTTTACTTGCGAAGCCATCTTTTTTGTACCATTCACAATCTTGCCGTGTTTTCCATATATTCGGTAACATTCAGTGCACCGACCCCTTTTCTTCTGATCATGCTCAATCAGATGATGAACCTTTCTCTTGTTCACACCTGCCCTTTCATTACAAACGAGAAGAGATCTTATAACTTGTTCTCTAAACTGAGTTATCGTCAACTTTGAAGAGTGTACGGTGTTTTCACAGTATAGGAAGTAAGCATTCACAAGGGATGTTCCCCATATAACCTCGATCATCAATTTCCTATACCATTTAGTACCCCTACGAAGCGCTGTATTGTACGAAGCCAACTGATCGCTAACATCGACTGAAAATTTCCCAGTATCGTAGTCTACAACGCATGTAGGTTTCTCCGTTTCCTTTCCGGTTTTTGACGTAACAGTTTGGGTATCAGTTCCTAGATGAGTGGTAGACAACATCATGACGTCCCTTTTGTCTTTCCACTTGAGGACCGTAATGCCTTCGTCTGATTCCTTGGCAATAATTTCACCCTTTCGTAGTTTTGCGGATTTAATTTCATCAGGAATATACTTTCTGTTTTTGCGGAGAGTACCCACAGTGTGTGTGCTGTGGGACAGTAGTTTGTAAGCTAAGGGTACGCTTGTGTAGTAGTTGTCAATATATAATATTCTACCGTCATCCAAAAGATCATTGACTAATTTCAAAACCACATTTTCAGAAGCTGACATATTGTCATCTTTATCTTTGCCTACATAAACGGACATGTTCCAGGTATATCCCTTATCGGTGCATAATTTATATAGTTTTATTCCATATCGATGCCTCTTGGAGGGGATGTACTGCCGGAAAATCAATCTTCCCCTCCAAGGTACCATAGTTTCGTCTATGCAAATTTTCTGGCCTGGCGTATATGAGGACTTGAAATTACTTACAAACATCTGAAGAATATCGTCTATTTTGTACAAACGATTCTGATGATGACCCTCGTTATCTGCGAAATGCCAAAATCTTAGCAGAAGTTCAAATCTATTCCGCGGCATAGTGTATTTTGGAAGGGTGAATGCATATAGGTCACTTCGGCTCCAATAGTCTACTAACTTAGGTACTTTGACCAAGCCCATCCATCCAATCAAGGCGACAAATTGGGTCATTTCTGTGATATCAGTGGGTACCCATCCGTGCAATCGTGACTGAGGTGGAACATCAGTTTTTTCTAGAACCTGAGTTGCATAGGCGTTCGTTTCGTTTACCATTTTATTCAAAATATCATTTGTCAGGAAGAGGGTAAAGTAGTCTACAGGCTCCGCTAATGCTAAAATACCACTGACATTGCTATCCATTCCACTGGTTCCTGTAAATGGAATGTTTTTTTGATTTCCAGCTGGATCGTTCCATAACATGTTGGCATAAAAATTGACGTTGGCAGCAGGACGTTGAGGAGAAGAAGATCTGCTGCTGTTTTGTGATGAGGAAACGTCATTATCAGATGCTGTACTATCCGTATCTGATTGGTTATCCGTATCTGATTGGTGATAGGTCGGGTCAGCATCCGCGTCATCTACGTCTTCTTCACTCATGTCTTCTTCAAAGATATCAGGATCAACCCTACTCGTACTGGGCTGCTGCGAGTCTTCTAATAAGGATTGGTTGTTGACTGGCGGAGACGAATCTACTTCTTCTTCGAACATATAGACTGGATCATCTGGGTACTCCCCAGTCTCGTGCATTTTTTCTAACTCACTAGAAGTATAGTACTTTTTAGGCATTGTGTTTTTATAGTCACTAAACTAACACACCTGCACTTCTTAGAACTATTCGTTATTGTGACAACTTAGGGTTAGTTCTTACAGCTCCAGGGAATCCAGCATAACACTTCTATATCTGAAACAAAAGAAATAAGTACTAAAACATTAAAAAAAATGGTGTATCAAAATTGATACACCCGGCCTAGGGTACCAAAAATGTCCAGATTTGCCGGGTGTATCATATATGATACACCAATTTTTTTTAATATATTTCAAAAAATGAAAAGTGTGGAATGAAACTAATCACGGGAATTGTTTAAAAAATAACATTACTAACATAAAACAGTTTCGGCCTGGGGTGAAAAAATTCAATATTTTGGCTTGGCGATGAGAGTGTTAAGTACTTAAATTAAAATGTATTATTATAATTTGTATTTTCATCGCATCATCACAATTTTACATAACTTTCAGAAGCCATAACTTCAGAACGGGTTAAGTTACCGGCTTTGAATTTTGACTGTGCAGTATATTTGATTCCTAATTCTTTTTTACTATGTTGCCATTTTTAAAATTTGTCTACATTCTACGTAAAAAATTAATTAAAATACAACTTGTTCCAAATTTATGTTGTAATAACTTTGTCGTTAATAAAATTTTTTTTATAAAATTTTGGTATTTTACATTTGCACGATTACGATTCTGAATCCAGTGGTGTCGTCGTCATATTTGAGAAAAAAAAATTGCCTAATTTATTTTCGTCTTTTTCGGCAAAGAAAAATTAACATAGAGGGCGGCCTTGAAAATGAAAATAGAAATTAAGCTTTGGTAAAATTTGTTCCAAAATACTACTGTTTTTGATACTGAATCTAACAAAAAAAATTGAATAAAAATCGGTTGAAAAATGCGGATTTTACAGGGGTGCTTCCAAACAAAATGAGTCGCACTGTATAATATATAGTCATCAGTAAACCCTTCTACCATATGATGGTGTAGGGTGTGGTTAAATTATTTATGTAGGAATTTTTTCCATTCTGTTCTGTTTTGTGCCAATTCCGCTGCACGTTTCTTGCTTATATATCTTTTTTTAGTATATCTTCTAATTTTTTTGTCCCACGTTTTTGTTGGCCTGCCTGCCCCTTTTCTTATTATTTTGTACCTTCGCTTTCCAAACTCTTTTTACTGGTCAAGGTTAATATAACAATTGAAAATATTTCATAGGAACGATAGCAGTTTATAAAAATCAATATAATATATCATGTACGAATACTCGAGACTTTTCAATTAAATGTTTGTTTGTTTACTTTGACTATTTCACTAGAGTAAATTGATAACTGACAAAATTTGAAGGTTTTGAACTGGCAATTTTTTGACGTTTAATATATCAAATCTATGTGTATAAAATTGTATCACTCTGTGAAAATATTCAAAATAAAATGTTTGTTAGTGGTTTCTAAGGAAACTAAGTTGTTTATTTATTTATTTATTTAACTGTCTAAAAATTATTAAAACCGTTTCAAAAATTTAAATAAGTATTATTAACATGAATAATACAAGATTTGGAAATAATTCAATAAATGAAATAGAGAGTACAATTGGACCACGTTATGTAATAATAGATTAAGCGACATTTTATAATTTCCCAGAAAATTGAATGTAAAGATTTTTTTATTTTTAAGTTGTCGTGGAGCCGTTATTATAGGAGTTATAAATTTGAGTTTTTGACATTAGGACTATATATAATATAGTGTATTTTAGAGCCTTGTTTTTAAATGTATGATTATATAACCAATTTAAGGCTATAGTGCCAGAATGTCGTTTAATTCGATATTACTTTTTTATAATTAAGCCAGTATTTAAATTTTCGCAAAGAATTAACTAACACATTTGTCGCATGATTCTTTATTGCAGAACTAAAAAATACAATGTAACATGTTGACGAGGAATAATGCAAAGAAGATTAAGTGCCATTGCTGGCGCTTGAGTCTATGTTACAAAAAAAGGATTTAGATGCAAATAAATTTTGTAATATCGATATGTCGTATAATTGTTTATTACGTATCTAAAATTTGCATTTTGCCTTGTTGAGTTCTAAACATGTCGCTTAATTCAGGTGCCTTTGAAAATAAAAAATAAAATATTTTATCTGGGAAAAGGTTTTCAAACATAGATTTGATCCTTCTCTAAGAGATGGTGCTATTAACTCGATTTTTGAAATTTTGTCGCTTAATTCGCTATTACATAACATGGTCCAATTAAGCAAAGTATACCTCGAAATACAATGAATAGAAAAAAGTCTGCGTGGGAACAGTTTAGAATACGTTATGATTTTTTAGTTTTTCTTTCGTGAAATAGTCATGTCGAATACCACTCAATTAAAAATTTTGTAAGGTAAAATTTTTCTCTTGTCGTATTCAAGTTTGTCGCTTTTAGGTAATTTTGCTCATGACATTGAATCCAAAACCACTCGTCTGACGGCTCGTGGTTTTGTTAAAAATGTCATTCGCAAAATTGCCAAGCAACAAACTTTCATGACAATCGAAAAATTTTGCAGATAAAATTTTCACTCTCGTGGTATTATATATGATAATTCAAATACAAATTTGTATTATATTATCTAAATGTTTAGTGTTGTGTAAGTGTTTTAAATTTTTCAGTCCAACATTTAAAAATTTCAATGGGTTATCTTATCTTCACTTTAATAATATGTGTCTGCCTGTCAAAAGAAAGAAAGAAAAAAATTGTATATCAATAAATTTGAACATTCACCCACTCCACATTGAATTTTTATACTTTTTGTGTGATGGCTGTTTTTGAAAATTGCTTTAAAAATGATGAATGAATCTTTGAATTTGACATTAACCATATGTACGTACCTACTTGGAAATGACGTATTCTTACACATAGATATTTATAAAATTTCATAGATTTATACAATAAATAATACAGTTTTGTCTGTTACTTACCCCATAATTATAATTGAAGCTTGAAGTGTTGAGACACTTGCGTCTAGTCGGATCGATTAATTTTGTTTCCCGTTTGTTTCCCGCATACGCAATGATCAGTTTGCCTCCTCCTAATTTATCGATTATGGCAAGGAAAATAATTGAAGAATCTGTGCAGAAGGTAAAGGGTAAATGAAATCGAATTTACTGTTTGGGGGGCCCTTACTCTGTGGAATCTTCTTGTATTACTTTTTTAAATGAAACTTAGTGTTTGTAATTAATTCCACTATTTAATGAAAAATTATGAAAACTGTAAGATATTGATAATTATTTCGATGATATCCTAGAGTTTTAATAATTTTTTCATTAAATAGTGGAATTAATTAGAAACACTTGGATTTAAAAAAGTAAATGAAATGGTTATTCTTCCTTCCCCTTGTTCAAAAAATGAACCAATGATCTGTTTTAACCAAGAAAAATTATGAAATCGATTAGAAAGAAAAAAGAGTATTAGTTTTTAATTATTGAAAAGGACAAGACGAGGAGGAGGCGGCGACAAAGTGATGATGAAGCGCGCATGCGTGCAAGCGGGATAGAAAATTAAAGAGTAGCGGATGGCGCGGCGTGGCACTCGGCGCGGCAGTCGATATCGAGCAGCGTAGTAGATAAGACGTGTCAAACGAAGCAGCAGCAGAATCTGAGAAAACGACCGGACGGAAGATAAGAAGTTGTTGAATCAATTATTAGACAAAAACAAAACAAACTGTCTTTAAATGAAAATAGTGTTTTTGAACACTATGTTTTCTATTTTTGGAAAACGTTTATTATTCTTGAAAAAATCTAATAATTTTTCAAGTTGAACTTTTAAATTTGTAGACTAGATGTTTCATATGTTTTAGGACCTGGGGAGGAGGAGGAGGAGGACAGGGATAGGAACACACTACAGGCGATGTATCTTGATCGAGTGAATAGAGCTTTCCGAGAAAACATATCGCACCACTGCTAAAAAAGTGCCGAGTGTCACAACGCAAGAAATTCCATTAGTGACTTGAGCATTCAGCGTCCTTAAAAAATAATGAATGTTTCTTGTAGAGAAAAGTAATTTTTTTAGTCGAAATGAATAAAAAAAAATGACTTTTCTGTAGAAGAAACATCTTTTATGTTTAAAGCATGCTGTATGCTTAAGTTACTAATGGAATTTCTTGAGTTGTGGCACTCGGCACTTTTTTTAGCGGAGATGTGATATGTATTCTCTCTCATAAAGCTATATTCACTCAATCAAGAATGCGTCCCCTGTAGTGTGTTCCTGTTCCTGTCCCCCTTCTCAGCTTCTAAAACATAAAACATCTAGTCTACTAATGGAAAAGTTCAACTTGAAAAATTATTAGATTTTTTCAAGAATGATAAAAACATTTTCCAAAAATAGAAAACATAGTGTTCGAAAACACTATTTGCATTTAAAGAGAGTTTGTTTTGTTTTTGTTTTATAATTGAATCAACAACCTTTTATTTTCCGTCCGGTTGTTTTCTTTGGCGGACGCGCAGGCCCGTTTTCCCGACAAAATTTGGCGCCTTCACCAAATTTTTGTTGCCAGTGTGGTCGAAATGGTGGAGGCACCCAAACCCGGCCCCAAAACTAAATTTTGGCGGAGGCGCCTTCAATTTTTGGCGGAGACGCCAAAGATTTTTCGCGGCGCTGCCGCTCCGGCCGAAAATTGGCGGAGGCGCCACGTCGGCCCCCCCCCCCCGACCAAATTTTGGTGGATGCGCCTCTACTTTTTTGGTGGAGGCGCCAAAGAATTTTCGCGGCGCTGTCGCGCCGCAGACGCTGAATTTTGTCTGTAACGCGCGTGCGCGCCGCTCCGGCCGAAAATTGGCGGAGGAGCCGCACCGCGCCTCCGCCAAATGGTCGGGGGTGCCGGGCGGCTGGTGAAGGGGTATTTTTGGCGGAAATGCTCCTTCGTTGAAACCGGTGAAAGCGTGCTTCCCGGAAAAAGCACGCTTCCGCCGAAAGTGCGCTCCCAACGAAGACGCGTTTTCGCCAAAAGTGCCCTTTGACTAACCGTCCGACACTTCAGATCACTCCCGGCACAATCCCTACCTTCGCGGTGCACTCCCGAATATCGCGAGAAACCCCAATCACTTCGTCCGTTTTACTTGTTGGTTCGCTATTGCTTCTCAGCACCCTTAAACACATTAAAACACCTATAGTTTATAAAAAAAGTTGAAAAATTATCGAATTATTTTAAAAATAGAATATATTTTCCAAATATGGAGAAGATAGTTTTATAAAACACTATTAAATTACCTTTCGCTAACATTATTTTCTTCTAAAAATGCCGTTTCATCTTCCAATTGGCTTTCAAGAAATTCTATTTTCCGTCGGATCATATTCTCACATCTGTATTGCTCCTTTTTGTGTATCTAAGGCATATCGCTGTCGCCCTTCAAGTCCTAAAAAATGTAAAAAGATTAGTCTACAAATTTAAACGTTGAATAATTATTGAATTTTTTTAAAAATAGAAGATTCCACAAAAAGAAAAGTGTTTAAAAACACCATTTGCGTTAAAAAACGCTGGTTTTGTATTTTAATTCACTTTCACCAACACTATTTCCATTTAAAAACACCGTTTTTTTTTTAATTAACTTCACTAACACTATTTTCCTTTAAAAACACCGTTTTTTTCTTTTAATTAACTTCACTAACACTATTTTCCTTTAAAAACACCGTTTTTTTCTTTTTATTAATTTTCACCAACACTATTTTCTGTTTAAAAATGTCGTTTTGTCTTCTAATTGGGTTTTCATAAATTCTATCTTCCGTCGGATCATTTTCTCTCACCTCCTTCGTTTGTCTTTGTGTATCCTTAGCTAAAGACAAGTCTCAACATGTCTGAACATGTCGTTGTTGCTTCTCAGGTCCTAAAACATTTAAAAAAAATCAGTTTACAAATCTAAACGTTGAAAAATTATAGAACTTTTTAAAAATATAAAAGAGATTCCAAAAATATCAAAAATTTGATAAATATCAAAGATAAATATCAAATAAAGTGTTAGAAAACACTATTTGCGTTCAAAAACGCTGTTTTTTTTTAATTCACAAACACTATTTTTGTTTAAAAATTCCATTTTCTCTTCTAAGTGGGTATTCTGATATTTTTTCTGCTTTTATATTTTATATCTAAGACACGTCTTCTCTGTTCGGCTGCTCGATGTTGAAAGGGACGTCCTCCGCTATGGTGCCGATATTTATACCCGCTTCTGCGCATCGTGATTGGTCGAACCTATATTTATACCCGCCTTCCGGTATAGTGATTGGCGAAAAGGCGGGTATAAATATTGGTTTGACCAATGGCGATGCGCAGAAGCGGGTATAAATATTGGCACCATAGCGGAGGGCGTGCCAGTTTACATCGTGCAGCCGAACAGAGAAGACGTAAAATAAAAAAGCAGAAAGAAATATCGGAATACCCACTTAGAAGAGAAAATGGCTTTTTTAAACGAAAATAGTCTCTGTGAAAGTCAATTAAAATTTAAAAACAGTGTTTTTAAACGAAAATAGTGTTTGTGAAAGTGAATTAATAGAAAAAATAGCGTTTTTTTAACGCAAATGGTGTTTTGAACACTTTTCTATTTTTGGCGGTCGGGAGTGCGGCATTTTTAAACGAAAAAGTACGGCATTTTTAAACGAAAATAGTTTTGGTGAAAGTAAGTCAGAAGAAAGAATTGTGATTTTCATTTCGGTTGGTTAAAAGCGGTATGCCTAAAGGTAAGTGGTTGTTTTATAGAATAACAAAAATAGAGATATAACTGTGATAACAATTATTGTTTAAATTTTAAAAAAATTTCCCTTTTATCATTATTGAACTTTTATAACAACTAATACTAACTTCTTGTTCAATTTTTGACTGTTTTTTGAGTAATTTTTAAATTTTATAAATATATTTTCTATTTTTGTTATTGAATGAGTATGCCTGAAATGTTTTTGCCATCTACAATTTTTTCGTAGGTATAGGTTGTTAATAATAATTCTATTAATATTGGAAACACCCCAGCAAGAGGATATTTTTATGTGGATTTTGTTTGTGTTTCTTCTTATTGAGGTGAAGTTTTTTTCATGCAGCTACGTTCTGAGAGCAAATCGGTCAATAACTTTAGTTATAATCAAAAACAATTCTTTTTTAAATTTAAACAGAAACATCAAAACAATATAGGTCAATATAGGTTAGGTTTAACAGAATTTAATTATTCTTTTAACTTTAATAGGAAATTAAAAAAATACAAAAAATAAATTGCTTAGGAAATTAATTTTTTTCACAACTAATATTTTAAGATACATCAATATTTTTCCGTTAAGTAAAACATTGATAAAACATTGATTTGGTCTAGCATATCTTTAAATTACAAAAAAAATGCCTATATTTTTTTTTCAATATAGAAATATTCTAAAGAACCAAATTTTTTTCCAAATTAGAAAATTATTATTTTCGAAATATTTGGATACTCCCAGAACGCACTAGCTAGGTACAACGAGATCTTCCAGACAATTCTGAACGAGTAACAACTAATTATCATTTCGGGTGTTTCCAATTTTTACATTTTCATTCTTTTCAAATTATCTATATTTCAATAGATATAATGGTGTATACTGTTACATCATAAATTTAGTTTTATCGACTGAGACATTTTTTTGTGGTTACACAAATTTTCAAATTGTTGTATGCCTGTATAATATATTGTTTAAGGTGATCACAGAAATTTCCTTGGGACAATAAAGACTTGTAGTTCTGCACAATCTTTTTTTTAACGAATAACTTTAAATTAATTTTTATATTTTTTTATCTCTCTTTAAAAATTTTGATATTTCACTAAAGACACTTCTTGTGCCCAGTTTACTTGGACTACTCGCTAACTTAAGGTACTTTGGTTAACAAGTTTTTTCAAAATTAGATAAGTATATACTAAAGTTTACTATATTTTTCTAAATTAGATTCTTTATTTAATAATTTAAATCTGGATACTGCACCGGATTGGTGTACAACAATGTACTTATATAGTTAACAGTTGTAAATTTTAAAATATTTTCGTTTTCTTTAATTTCCCCATTAAAATTTTGCTGAAACTTGTTAATTTTGGTATTACTTAAAAGAGTGTTTGGGTAAATATGGTAAGATTTCACGAGCTACAAGGACAAGGCTGTCGGGTTACGCTCATGTTCCCTATACTAATCGAATTGTATGATTTATTTAATTTAGTAAATTACAATGTGAGATGTGTATTTATATACAGTACTCTAAAATGTAATCTATTTTGAATGATTTGCAACCGATTTTTATAGATAGGTGAGTTACTCTATAAACACAGGTACTGGCTCGAGGTTGCTCTAACGTAGTGGACTTAGAGTCAGTATCCGTAGGGAAACTATGTGATGTATGTATGATGTATGCCTTTGATGTAAGTGATAAATGAGGTGGCAACCGCCGTTCGGTAAATGGAAATGGTCGATTTTAGCAATTAGTGAGTGCTTCGAAATGGTGCAGTCCAAATGGTATTGGGATGGCTATTACGACATGAAGTTCAAATGGTAAGTGATTTTTTTTTGTTATTTTTGGAAAACATTTTTAATATTTTCTACAAATAAATTATGTATTCGTTTTTTAAAATTTAAAAATGTTGTTATCACTGTTGTCAGGTAACAAAATGTCACTTTTTATAAATTACTTTTTTCCCGCATATATATTCGTAAATTTTACGCGATTTAGATGGCACTAATTTTTGCGACGCTACTCTCGCTGCTTCTACTAACTCCTGTGGAGTCAGAGAAAACTCGGAATCAGACATTTTTAACTTTACATTATTCAAAATAACTACTAATAAGTTGGCAATTTTTAAATCAAATCACAGAATCAAATTGACAGATATTTTATTACTTCAAAGGTTAGGTTAGCAACGCAGGTGGTACCTAGATTCGTCCCCAAGATTAAAAATACCTTCGCGTTAATCCTCTACCTGAAAAAATGTACCCAAATTGGTCCCCGAAAAGAACAGGTACACAAAAATAGATAAAGCCTGTTCATAGTTATAAGAAAGTAAATTAAGCGGATTATTGAAGGGTAGCTATTAACTAACAATGACATGAAATTTATTACCCGATTTTCGTAGTTTTAGAGCAGGTAGGCTATTTAATTCTGTTTTTGATCAATAAACCGGCTATCAAAAATAAAACTACACTGCGATTCTGTAACTTGGAAAATATTTTATACAGGGTTCAAATTCCCACGACTTATGATGTTGAAAATTTGGTAATCGGTTGACCCTGACGATGATATGTCAATATCGAAATAATTATCAATATCCTTTAATAATTTTCATAATTTTTCAATTAAATAGTGGAATTAATTAGAAACAGTTAGTTTCATTTGTAACATTAATATGAGTAGATTCCACAAAGTAAGGGCCCAAACAGTAAATTCAATTACTTTTATTTAGATTACATTTTCGGAACCACAATCTGTTTTCAATTCATCCGTTCATTTAATAGTTGTGTTCTTTATTGTAGACACGGATTAAAGTTTCATTTGCGTATTAAAGCAATTCACTGGCCCAAAACATCGACATAGTTATTACACATCAAAATTGTGCAGCTTCATGTTTAACTTAAAATATCTCGAGAAATATTGACTTTATCGTTATGAGAAAAAAGTACTTTATATACGTAAAAAGTATTGGAGAACCGAAAAATTGTGCTAAAATTTCTATTCCGCCAGTGGCGTAGAATTTGGGAACGATTAACCTGTCACTTGCCCCTGTCGTAAGCCTCTGGTAGTAGCCTGTAACGTTTGCTGAGCATAATTTAGTAGGGTGTACAGTGTCTACACTTTCTGCCAAATATGAAATGAATACGTAAAACAGTTTTAAAGTACTGTGTACAAATAGTTTTTAAATTTTTAAACAAAACACCCTGTATATTACGACGACGAATGTAAAGTCGGGTTCAGCGGTTTGTATCTCGGAGGTACACTACGTTATGTCAAATTTAGCCTTTTCAATAGCAAAAATATTTTGAATTCATTTAACGAGAACAACATTTCGGACTCTAGAGCTAAGTTTTGTAGGTATACCATGGCAGCTCATAGCCTAATGCTTATTGTTTCTAAATAGGTTAGGCTAGGTCAGGTCGGTTGCCATCTGTCGTTTGTCATCTGTCATCTGTCACTTGTCGGTTGTCATTTGTCACTTGCTAGTTTCGGTTGTCAGTTGTCGCTTGTCGTCTGCCAGTTGTTATCTGTCCGTTGTCAGTTGTCACTTGCTCGTTTTGGTTGTCAGTTGTCGTCGATCGGTTGTCATTTGTTGTCTGTCGGTTGTTATCTGCCGCTTGTCATTTGCTAGTTTCAGTTGTCGTCTGTCAGTTGTCACTTGTCGTTTGTCACTTGGCACTTGTCGGTTGTCGTTTGTCAGTTGTCAGTTATTATCTGTCAGTTGTCACTTGCTAGTTTCGGTTGACAGTTGTCACTTGCTAGTTTTAGTTGTCGGTTGTCAGTTGTCATCTGTCGCTTATCACTTGTCAGTTGCTGGTTGTCGGTTGCCACTTGTCGGTTGTCACTTGCTAGTTGTCTTTTGTCAGTTGTCGGTTGCCATTTGTCAGTTGGTGCTTGTCAGCTGTCAATTGTCCGTTGTCATCTGTCGCTTGTCAGTTATTACTTGTCATTAGTCGCTTGTCGGTTGTCATTTGTTAGTTGTCATTTGTCGCTTGTCAGCTGTCATTTGTCCGTTGTCATCTGTCAGTTATAACTTGTCATTAGTCGCTTGTCGGTTGTCATTTTTGTCTCCTGTCGTTAGTCGCTTGTCGGTTGTCGGTTGTCAGTTGTCTGTTGTCTGTTGTCTGTGGTCAGTTGTCAGTTTTCGCTTGTGGGTTGTCATTGGTCGTTTGTGATTTGTCGCCTGTCAGTTGTCGCTTGTCATTTGTCGGCGCTGTAATTTGTTGGTTGTCAATTTTGTAGTCTATCGGTAGTTATTTGTCGTCTGCCAGTTGTTATCTGTCAGTTGTCACTTGCTAGTTTCGGGTGTCACTTGTCATCTGTCTGTTGTCACTTGTCATCTGTCTGTTGTCACTTGTCATTTGTCGATCGTCATCTGTCACTTGTCGATTGTCAGTTTTCGCTGGTGAGTTGTCATTGGTCGCTTGTCAGTTGTCGTATGTCGGTTGTCATTTGTCATTTTTTCGTCTGTCGGTTGTCGCTTGTCACTTGTCCTCTTTCTGTTGTCATCTGTCACTTGTCACTTGTCGATTGTCACTTGTCGATTGTCACTTGTCGATTGTCACTTGTCGATTGTCACTTGTCGATTGTCACTTGTCGATTGTCACTTGTCGATTGTCACTTGTCGATTGTCACTTGTCACTTGCCGATTGTCACTTGCCGATTGTCACTTGTCGATTGTCGATTGTCACTTGTCGATTATCACTTGTCGATTATCACTTGTCGATTGTGAGTTGTCATTGGTCGCTTGTCACTTGTCGTCTGTCGGCTGTCGGCTGTCATTTGTCGCTTGTCATTTGTCGCCTGTCGGTTGTCATTTTTTCGTCTATTGGTAGTCATTTGTCGTATATCGGTAGTCACTTGTCGTCTGTCGGTTGTCGCTTGTCAGTTGTCATTTGTCAGTTGTCGCTTGTCACTTGTAAGTTGTTGGTTGTCGCTCAGTTGGCAGTTGTGGCTTGTCATTTTTTCGCTTGTCGCTTGTCAGTTGTCGCTTGTCAGATGTCGCTTGTCGTGTTTGTCAGTTGTCGTGTTTCTCAGCTGTCGGTTGTCGTTTGTCTGTGGTCAGTTTTGTCGGTTTTCGTTTGTCATTTTGTCGCTTGTCAGTTGTCAGTTGTCACTTGTCAGTTGTCAGTTGTCACTTGTCAGTTTTCTGTGGTCATTTTTGTTGGTTGTCTGTTGTCTGTGGTCATTTTTGTCGGTTGTCGTTGGTCATTTTGTCGCTTGTCACTTGGCGCTTGTCAGTCGTCGTTGGTCGCTTGTCGTATGAAAGCTTGTCTGTTGTCATCTGCGGTAGTCAGTTGTCTCTTGTCAGTTGTCGTTTTTGCCGGTTGTCGCTTGTCAGTTGTCACTTGTCATTGGAGCATTCAAACGGCGTATTTAAACGAATATAGTGTTTGAGAAATTACAAATGAAGACATAAACAGCGTTTTTGGATGGAACCGGTGCGGGTGAGTACATTTTAAGATACCAACATAATATGTTCTTTGAGGTTCAATTTTAATTTGTTTTCGGGGTAACCGATTTCAAAACAATTGCACTAGTTGTTATTATCTTGATAATTTGTTGAATTTTTAAGCTGCTACAATTTCAAGTACATATATATTACCTCACTCTTTTAGTCGACAAATTTGTTTATACATATCTATATTAAATACTTGTTTTTTTCTTTACAGGAGAATAGTGTTGGTGAATATTACTTATAAGACAGAAAATCAGCGTTTTTCAACGCCACAATTTTCTACATTTATGGAAAACTTTCCAATTTTTATTTATTTTTTTTAGGTCAAATTTAGGATTGTTTGGGCCAAATTTGGGTTTTTTGGGCCATATTTTGGTTTTCTTAGGTCTAATTTAGGTTTTTCTATGTCTAATCTAGGTTTGTTTGGGTTAAATCTAGGTTTATAGGGTTAATCCTAGGTTTTTGGGCGCAAACAGGTTTTTTGGGGGTCAAATCTGGGTTTATAGGTTAATCCTAGGTGTTTGGGCGCCTAAATCAAGGTTTTTAGGGTAAATCCTAGGTCTTTATGCTCAGATCTAGTTTTTTGTGGTCAATCCTTGTTTCGTGAGGGTTAAATGTGGGTTTTTGGGGTCAATCCTGGGTTCTTAGGGTCAATCCTAGGTTTCTAGGCTCAAATTTAGGTTTTTTGTGGTCAATTCTATGCTTAGATCTAGGTTTTTGGGGGTAATTTCTGGGTTTTTGGGCGCAAATCTAGGTTTTTGGGGTCAAACCTTGGTTTTTAGGGTCAGTCCTAGGTTTTTGGGCTTAGATCTGGGTTTTTGGTGTCACCCCTAGGTTTTTGTGGTCAAATCTAGGCTTTTTGGGGGCAATCCTAGTGGTTTTTTGGGCAATCCTAGGGCTCAGATCTAGGTTATTGGGGTCAACCCTAGGTATTAACAAATCTAGGCATTTTGGGATGAAAGTAGGTTTCTGGGGGCCAAATGTAGGCCCCAAGGGTTCAAACCTAGGTGTTTTGGGATAATATCTAGGCTTCTATCGGTCGTATTTATGGTTCTAGGGGTCATATTTAGGCTTCTAGGGGCCAAACGTTGGTGTGCGCCAGTTTTACGTGAGGTTTTGCCAATTTGCGGTAGGTTAGGTT
>CANOBC010000099.1:2500-5000 GCA_947563755.1 Lochmaea crataegi | reverse complement strand
TAGGTTAGGTTAGGTTAGGTTAGGTTAGGTTAGGTTAGGTTAGGTTAGGTTAGGTTAGGTTAGGTTAGGTTAGGTTAGGTTAGGTTAGGTTAGGTTAGGTTAGGTTAGGTTAGGTTAGGTTAGGTTAGGTTAGGTTAGGTTAGGTTAGGTTAGGTTAGGTTAGGTTAGGTTAGGTTAGGTTAGGTTAGGTTAGGTTAGGTTAGGTTAGGTTAGGTTAGGTTAGGTTAGGTTAGGTTAGGTTAGGTTAGGTTAGGTTAGGTTAGGTTAGGTTAGGTTAGGTTAGGTTAGGTTAGGTTAGGTTAGGTTAGGTTAGGTTAGGTTAGGTTAGGTTAGGTTAGGTTAGGTTAGGTTAGGTTAGGTTAGGTTAGGTTAGGTTAGGTTAGGTTAGGTTAGGTTAGGTTAGGTTAGGTTAGGTTAGGTTAGGTTAGGTTAGGTTAGGTTAGGTTAGGTTAGGTTAGGTTAGGTTAGGTTAGGTTAGGTTAGGTTAGGTTAGGTTAGGTTAGGTTAGGTTAGGTTAGGTTAGGTTAGGTTAGGTTAGGTTAGGTTAGGTTAGGTTAGGTTAGGTTAGGTTAGGTTAGGTTAGGTTAGGTTAGGTTAGGTTAGGTTAGGTTAGGTTAGGTTAGGTTAGGTTAGGTTAGGTTAGGTTAGGTTAGGTTAGGTTAGGTTAGGTTAGGTTAGGTTAGGTTAGGTTAGGTTAGGTTAGGTTAGGTTAGGTTAGGTTAGGTTAGGTTAGGTTAGGTTAGGTTAGGTTAGGTTAGGTTAGGTTAGGTTAGGTTAGGTTAGGTTAGGTTAGGTTAGGTTAGGTTAGGTTAGGTTAGGTTAGGTTAGGTTAGGTTAGGTTAGGTTAGGTTAGGTTAGGTTAGGTTAGGTTAGGTTAGGTTAGGTTAGGTTAGGTTAGGTTAGGTTAGGTTAGGTTAGGTTAGGTTAGGTTAGGTTAGGTTAGGTTAGGTTAGGTTAGGTTAGGTTAGGTTAGGTTAGGTTAGGTTAGGTTAGGTTAGGTTAGGTTAGGTTAGGTTAGGTTAGGTTAGGTTAGGTTAGGTTAGGTTAGGTTAGGTTAGGTTAGGTTAGGTTAGGTTAGGTTAGGTTAGGTTAGGTTAGGTTAGGTTAGGTTAGGTTAGGTTAGGTTAGGTTAGGTTAGGTTAGGTTAGGTTAGGTTAGGTTAGGTTAGGTTAGGTTAGGTTAGGTTAGGTTAGGTTAGGTTAGGTTAGGTTAGGTTAGGTTAGGTTAGGTTAGGTTAGGTTAGGTTAGGTTAGGTTAGGTTAGGTTAGGTTAGGTTAGGTTAGGTTAGGTTAGGTTAGGTTAGGTTAGGTTAGGTTAGGTTAGGTTAGGTTAGGTTAGGTTAGGTTAGGTTAGGTTAGGTTAGGTTAGGTTAGGTTAGGTTAGGTTAGGTTAGGTTAGGTTAGGTTAGGTTAGGTTAGGTTAGGTTAGGTTAGGTTAGGTTAGGTTAGGTTAGGTTAGGTTAGGTTAGGTTAGGTTAGGTTAGGTTAGGTTAGGTTAGGTTAGGTTAGGTTAGGTTAGGTTAGGTTAGGTTAGGTTAGGTTAGGTTAGGTTAGGTTAGGTTAGGTTAGGTTAGGTTAGGTTAGGTTAGGTTAGGTTAGGTTAGGTTAGGTTAGGTTAGGTTAGGTTAGGTTAGGTTAGGTTAGGTTAGGTTAGGTTAGGTTAGGTTAGGTTAGGTTAGGTTAGGTTAGGTTAGGTTAGGTTAGGTTAGGTTAGGTTAGGTTAGGTTAGGTTAGGTTAGGTTAGGTTAGGTTAGGTTAGGTTAGGTTAGGTTAGGTTAGGTTAGGTTAGGTTAGGTTAGGTTAGGTTAGGTTAGGTTAGGTTAGGTTAGGTTAGGTTAGGTTAGGTTAGGTTAGGTTAGGTTAGGTTAGGTTAGGTTAGGTTAGGTTAGGTTAGGTTAGGTTAGGTTAGGTTAGGTTAGGTTAGGTTAGGTTAGGTTAGGTTAGGTTAGGTTAGGTTAGGTTAGGTTAGGTTAGGTTAGGTTAGGTTAGGTTAGGTTAGGTTAGGTTAGGTTAGGTTAGGTTAGGTTAGGTTAGGTTAGGTTAGGTTAGGTTAGGTTAGGTTAGGTTAGGTTAGGTTAGGTTAGGTTAGGTTAGGTTAGGTTAGGTTAGGTTAGGTTAGGTTAGGTTAGGTTAGGTTAGGTTAGGTTAGGTTAGGTTAGGTTAGGTTAGGTTAGGTTAGGTTAGGTTAGGTTAGGTTAGGTTAGGTTAGGTTAGGTTAGGTTAGGTTAGGTTAGGTTAGGTTAGGTTAGGTTAGGTTAGGTTAGGTTAGGTTAGGTTAGGTTAGGTTAGGTTAGGTTAGGTTAGGTTAGGTTAGGTTAGGTTAGGTTAGGTTAGGTTAGGTTAGGTTAGGTTAGGTTAGGTTAGGTTAGGTTAGGTTAGGTTAGGTTAGGTTAGGTTAGGTTAGGTTAGGTTAGGTTAGGTTAGGTTAGGTTAGGTTAGGTTAGGTTAGGTTAGGTTAGGTTAGGTTAGGTTAGGTTAGGTTAGGTTAGGTTAGGTTAGGT